>JAJJMB010012006.1:149474-161263 GCA_023531105.1 Papaver atlanticum
AAAAAAAAGACTGAAGGAAACTTAAGAAAATAAAACACAGGGGATTAGAGAAGATGAAGGGAAGATTGTTGATGAAGGAGCAGATCTGAGTAGATGGGGTTTTCAGTTGAATGAGTTTTCAATCACCGGAGAAATATTTTTTTTTCAAGAGAGAGAAAGTTTTACCGTTCAAATCAAATTTCAATTAGATGAATATTCTTATTTCACTTTGAATATTTTTAAATTGTTTTCTTCCTGATCAACTCCTCTCCTCTCTTTTCTCTTTTTCTTAATAGATTTAGCTTTCCTTTTTCCCTATGAATAACTAGCACTTTCTTATTGAGTTTGCAGTTTGATTATTTTCCCTTTGAGATTACCAGCTGTGGTTCCCAAGAGTAGTGTGTTGTCAAAGTCTGTAGCAGTTGTGCTTCTTCAGGAGTCGTGCATAATCACCGTTAAAGGAGTTTTATCGCCCTCGATCTTACTCTCAGTTGGAAATTGTTTCAGTTGGTGTCATCCTTAGTTGGAGATCCTTCATCATATTTTGATGATTCCCCTTTTCTGCACCATGAACCGTGCTACTTCTCCTTTCCAAAAATATCTATCCAAAAATGGTACAGTTCCCCCCTACATGTTGCCTCATATCTCGGCATTTCTACGCATGGACTTGAACTCCATCAAAGTCAAATTAGGAAGGTCCGAAATTTAAGCCTTTATCTATACAATTTCCCTCCTAATCTTGATTATGAATTGGGTCAAAAATATTCAATTCCGAAGTATATGCAGTATCCTAAATTTTATTAAATTCTAAGGAAAGAAAATATTTTCCTAGCTACAAGTTATATAGGATTATTCTCAATCGAACTAAATATAAACCCAAGACTCCTGCCTCTGAGTTCTATCTTAGTCAAACTTATTCAGTCAATAACATCCTGGAAAATCTTTGCACCCATTAGTCTCATGGCTTCATCTTCAAACGCGAATGTTTTTAATCATCTATCAAGAATGAAGCTAGCAAATATCAAATCTGTTTCACAAGGGGCTATCACATCTTCTCAAACTGTCAACTCTGCTGTTGAGGATTGATCCTTCAGTTTACTTGATAAACTCTTCACCAAGGAACCCATTAAATTTTCAGATATCAAGAATGAAGTTAATACTATGTGGAAAAGAATAATCCGATACAGATCAACTCAATGGGTATCAATATATTTGTATTCAATTTGAATTTTGAAGCATCCCGTGAAGCTATCATTGCGATTGGTCTATGGATGGTCATGGGATATATGCTTGTTGTGCAGAAGCACGATAACCAAAGAGAGATTAATGAATATATTTTTGTAAGTTATATTTGGCGTATACAACTCCGAAATCTTCTTCTGCAACACCTAAATGTACAAGTCATAGACGATATCTGTAGTGATATAGGAAAGAAGATGGAAGTTGAACCAGAAAGTTGTCGACCAATTGGTACTTGATAGGTGCAATATTTGCACTAGTTAGGTACTCAAATGCTTTGCTTTCTTGATAGTTTTTATATCATTATGCTTTGATTTTGTTTGCTTTTGAGTTTGTTAGGTATTTGAGGTTATCTTAACCAAAAGGAAGTGGAACTCGATCAAATCTTAGATTTCTTCGCATCACCTTGAAGAGGACGAAAATACGAAGCCAACGGCGAAAGAACACGCCCATTACTAGGGGTAGTCTAACTAAGCAGCTCTAAAGGAATTTAAACTGTCAGTCTTCCAAGACTGACAGTTGAAAGAAGCAACTAAAGACACTTGAGGCCGCCATCGTCTTCTCCATTGCAGACACGCCTGTATGCATGGGTTTGGAACTAAACCAAGAACAGTTGGCTGCTGTAATTTATGGCGTGAACTGAGCTCGGACAACAATGGGAGTCCGGAATCCTGCACGGAGGAACGAAAATTGGAATTTGTGGTGGTTGGTTGCTGCTGATTATTATCGACATGTGAAGATGAGACTATCGGCAATGAGCTTGGTTGTTACGGTGATTGAGTGGAGTTAGCTGCAGATGATGGTGGCGATGGAGAATGAGTATAATGACTGGAGGACATTGATGCTGCTCGTGGTACGGGACTGGCAGATGTGGTTGCTTCCAGCGAAGGAAGTGATGAAGATAAAAGCTCGAGCCAGGGAGTTGAGTTTTGGGTGATGGCAGTTGACAGAGATAATGGCGCTGCTGCTGAGATGGTGATCGGAGAAGTAGGTTGTTGCTCGAGCCATTCATGGCAGTGAAGGAAGATTGAGTTTAACAGAGAGCTCGAGATTGTGAACTGCTGCCATTATCGATGAGCTGGAGTGGTGACCTGTGATCGTGAATGTGGCAGCATAGATGATTATCAGTGATGGTCATTGACAATGAAGCTTGGCAGATGCTAGCTGGTGATTCTCGGCAGTCGTGATGGAGATAGTAGTGCTTATCCTGATGGTGCTCGAGTTGAAGAATTCAGTCACAGAAAGAGATGGCGAGAATTGAGCTGTATCGGGCATTGGCATGGACTGGCAGTGCTCGGTGATGGGAGTTGAACAGTGGTGATACGATGACTGGGAAGAGAGCTATGGAGAGTGGTTGCTGCTGATAAAGTTTATGGAGATAAACTGATATGAAGAAGATAGGTCGAGAAGATACATTTTGCTGTGGATGATAATCGGAGAACAGAGAATGACGATGGTAGTATGGAGCTTGACAGTACAGGGAATGGAAGGAGATGTTGATCACGACGGTGATGCTGCCGGAGCTTGCCTGCTGAAAGTGAGATCGAGTAAGTCAGTGGGAGGAGTTAGAGAAACTCAGAGTTTGAGTTTCACAGAGTCTGGTGATTGCGAGTGAATGAACGAAAAAAGTGAAACACAGGGGAAAATAATTCTCACGGAGGAGTTTGTGTCCGTGTTTATTTACGAGAGAGTTTCAAAATTCCAGAAGAAAAATAATTTCACGGAGGGCCTGGTATACGTGAGTCACTGACCGGGAAACATGAAAATCCAGGAGAAAAAAATATTTCGCGGAGACTTGTACGTCCGTGGGAAGGCTGAAGAATATACTGTCTATAGTTTTTATGCACGGCCAATTTGCGACTCCAACTTGGAGACCTATATAAAAGGCATTTCTATTATCTCTTAAAAAGGAGATATATCATACTTTGGAAGACAAGAACAAGAGTGAGGGCTTGGAGTTGCGATTGACAATCAAGATTTTAGGGTTTGCTTTACTTATTCTCTTTATGTTATTTTACATGGGTTTTTTGAAATCCATGAGTAACTAAACCTTTCTTATTGGTTAGAGATGTAGTCCTAAGTTGGAAAACATGTTATTCAATTGAAGTATTCATTCTCATTCATTCATAATTTGTTAGTGGCGCTTATGTTCTACTGTTTATAACTCCATGTATGATTGATTGCTAGTTTGTTTAAGTTGCAAATTAAATGAGAATGCATTCATATCTATTGCTAAACTAGGGTTTGAGATACGGAATTGATGAATAATCCCTGTTAGAAGTAGCATAATATAGTTGTTAACGACGGGATGTTGCCATACAATTATATGTACAAGCGTAACCTAGGTTAAAGTCGTGTGGCTCGTGCGCCAGATTGCTTAGAATAACCTCAACTCATAAATATTAGTGCTTTCATTGGGTTAAACTTGAGTGGCTCTTGCGCAAAGTTATTTAGTGAAAAGAATTCAAAGAGTGTCTCTTGCGCCTTTGATGATAATAGGAGTTTTGCCGGAGTAAGCCTGCGATAGGACGCTCTAGGGTTATTGATATCGATAGAAAATGAATGTTGAGATTGATTCAGTTGATAACATGTTAGAAGATGGAAGATGAAAACTCTAACCAGTACTTTTTATCTCTGATATTCGTATTATTCTATTTGCTTTATTCTTATTTAGTTATAATCACAAACAAAATCCCCCGGTTTCTATAAGTAATCAAAACAATTTGACAACCCATATCTCCCTGTGGAACGAATCTTTTCTTATAACTACACTCTTATTTATAATTATGAAGTGAAAGAACTTAAATTATTTTTGCGTCGGCTGACAACCGACCAAATTTTGGCGCCGCTGCCGGGGAGGCATAGCGGATTGTTATTTTGTTTTTGATTTCTTTATTTTATTTTATTTTAATTTTGCTTTTGAGAATCTTGTTTCAGGAACTTGATCTCTGGCATCCAAATGTTGGGATTACCAAAGGTGCGGAATTTCAACTCGCAGAGGAACAGTACTACAAGAACCTCGAAATTCACAACAAGAAGAGATGGTTGGCGGAACGAACAACCAAAACACTGGTAACCAGGGAAACCAGGGGAACTAGGGAAATGGCGGCGCTCCACCACCTCCACCTCCCAAGAAAACACTCAAAGATCTGACATCCCCATCGTTTGATCAACAGAAGTTGTGTGTCAACTTGGAAGATTCAATTGAGCTCAAATCTCAGTTGATTCATTGGTTACCGAAGTTTAAAGGGCTTCCAGGAGACGATCAAAATCGTCATTTACAACTTTTTCAACATAGGTTGACAAGTTTGAAGCCAACTGGAACTGATCAAGGAAGAGCTTTACTGACAGCTTTCCCATTCTCTTTGACTGATTCTGCAGAAGAATGGTTTTATTGTCTTCCACCTGGAAGTATCACAACATGGAATGAGATACAGAAAGTATTTTTAGAAAAGTACTTTCCTGCCTCTAAAGCAGCAACTATTCGTAAAGCAATTAGTGGTATTGAACAAATTACTGGTGAGACTCTTTACGACTACTGGGAACGGTACAAGAAGTTGTTAGCGAGCTGCCCACATCATCAAATCTCTGAGTAACTCATAGTGCAGTATTTTTATGATGGTTTGCTCAAATCCGAGAGAAATCTTATCGATGCAGCTAGTGGTGGTGCTTTGACAAATAAAACCATTGACGAAGCGACAAAATTGATCGAGAATATAGCTGCAAACACACAACAATTGAACACAAGAGGTGTGTCAATGAGTCGAAGGGTTAATGAGGTTACTTCTTCACCGCACTTAGAACATAGGATTGGTAATATGGAGAAGATGATGCAACAAATGGCCGCAGTAATCATTCCCTCTTATGAAAAAGAAGCTGAACAAGTGAATGCAGTATTCCCGAATCAGCAGAGACAAAGGTATTATCCCTATTCCAACACTTATAATCCAGGATGGAGAGATCACCCCAATTTAAGCTATGCTAATACTCAAGTAGCATCTCCAGGGACGATTTTTAATCTCCCTAGTGGTTTCCAACAACAACCACAACCAGCGCAGAACTCAGAATCATCAGAGATGCTTGCTATGATGAAGAATCTAACCACAATGGTGCAAAAAAAATCAGCAAACGACTAATGGTGCAATCAAGGAGTTACAGACACAAATGAGCACCATGACAGGTAGATTGAACCTTTTGGAAACACAGAATAGTGGGAAACTCCCTTCTCAACCTATTAATCCTAGAGAAACTGTTAATGCTGTGACATTGAGAAGTGGTACACGAACTATGCAACCAGAAGATGCTGAGAAAAGAAAAGACCCCAAGGGGCCGGTTTTGGAGAAAGAGATTACTAACTCTTCCCAAACCGATGAGGTACCTAAAACAAACTCTAAACCTCTTGTTTCAACTTATGTTCCTCCTTTACCGTTTCCTGGCAGGTTTGCTAACAAAAAAGTGGAACAAGACAAAAAGATTTTAGATGTAGTCAAGAAGATTCATGTTAATATTCCGCTGATAGATGCAATTAGGCAGGTTCCTAAGTACACAAGAGTTTTGAAAGACCTATGCACCAAGAAGAAACGATTAACCGGTAATGAGGTGATGAGTGTGGGGGAAAACGTTTCTGCAATCCTCCAAAAGAAACTTCCACCTAAATGCAAGGATCCCGGTAGTTTCGATATACCTGTTGTGATTGGTAATAAAAGGTTTGGAAAAGCTATGCTTGATTTAGGAGCATTGGTTAATGTTACGCCCGCATCTATTTATGAGTCTTTGAATTTGGGTCCTTTGAAAGAAACCCGTATTGTTCTTGAACTAGCCGATCGTACTAATGTTTACCCTAGAGGTATTATTGAAGATGTTTTTGTGCAGGTGAATCAACTCGTATTTATAGTTGATTTCTGTGTATTGGAAATGGATAGCGGGTCTGATGCATCTATTCCGCTGTTATTTGGGAGGCCTTTCATGAAAACGGCCAAAACCGTTATTGATGTTGACAAAGGAACGCTCACTATGGAATTTGATGATGAAAAGATTCTCTTCAATATTTTTGGAGAAATGCGGTATCCTAGCGATGTTCATTCGGATGTTCATTCTAATGTCTTAGACGCAGGCTAAGAAGTAGCCAAAGAGTCTACAGTCGGGCTGACGACGTTAAACCAAGCGCTAATGGGAGGTAACCCATAGGTTTTGTATCTTGATCCCTTTTATTTTCTGTTTTTATTATTTTCATATCATATTTTCATCCCCATATTTAACTTCGTAGAGTCCGGAATCTATTTTGAAGTAAATTTTGACGAATCCCATTTCGTCAGAAAAATTCAGACTGCACGTAGTTCAGTCCAGAGACCATAACTGTCATAACGTTTGTCGAAACACTGTGCCCTTTTAACACTTTGTAGAAAAGACGTAGGCGAACAATTTTTGTGAAATGGTGGTTTTCCAAATTCCTTACCAATTTGTAAAGTTTTCGTGTTTTATCTCCTGCTACGTCAGAATTCAAAATTTTCTGTTTTGCACATTGAGGACAATGTGAAGTTTAAGTGTGGGGGAGTATTTTGCATATAGATTTTTTATCTTTTTGACTATATTTTTTCAAACTTTTGTATATATTTGCATAAAACCTCCAACTTGTAGAGATTTAAGAGTCACTAGCATACTTATAGGTATGTTTACATAGAGATTTTGACCGACACAACTTAACTTGGAAGTGTTAGCGAACTACGTTCGGATTTCTTACTTGTTAGAGTGTTAAATAATTGACTTAATCATGCCGGTGATGCAAATGAGGAGCAAGGAGAAATGCATTATTAGAGTTGCTGATAATTCATTAGTGGAGACTACCTGTTTTCAAATCAACAGAGGCACCAGACCAAATTTTTTTTTGTAGTTGACTAAAGAGCTTTCTTTGGAGTGTGTGTCACCGTACGTTAATTCTGGGTAGAATGGTGAGCTACCCAACCTCCCACCGATAGAAGCACTACTCTTTGATCTCTTTAGTGCTAATTTTTTCAATCATGAGGGTGACGTTTATAGATGAAAACCACCTTCTTGTAGTTTTGAAAATGTGGGGGTACAACAACCTCACCCAATAACTCTCTTAGCAATCTGTATGGACTAACTCAAATATACTTTTAAGAGAATCAACTAGACAGTCAGACTCAATCTTAATAAAAAGTATATCAAAGAGTTATATCTCAATTTCTCGATTCAATCCTTACTCAATCAAATAGAAATCTGCGAGTTTAATTGAATACAAGAGAAATTAACTTGAACGATACCAAAAACCAATGTTCAAGTATCAATCAATTTCAATCAACAACCAAAGGTCGGATTTCCCAATTGATTGATTCAACACACAACTTATGATATTTCAATTATATAACAAAATATAATGCGGAAAGAAATAACACAGACACCAGAAGTTTTGTTAACGAGGAAACCGCAAATGCGGAAAACCCCGGGAACTAGTCCAGATGGAACACACACTATATTAATCCGCTACAGACACTAGCCTACTACAAACTAACTTCGGTCTGGACTGTAGTTGAACCCCAATCTATCTCACACTAATCCAAGGTACAGTTGTGCTCATTACTTCTCTTATCCCAGAAGGATACTACGCACTTGATTCCCTTAGCTGATCTCGCCCACAACTAAGAGTTGCTAAGACCCAAAGTCGAAGACTTTAATAAACAAATCCGTATCTCACAGAAAAGTCTACAAGAATAGATAAATCTGTCTCCCACAGAAATACCTATAAGTTTTTGTTCCGTCTTTTGATAAATCAAGGTGAACAGGAACCAATCGATAACCGGGACTTATATTCCCGAAGAACAACCTAGAATTATCAATCACCTCACAATAATCTTAATCGACTAGCGAAACAAGATATTGCGGAATCACAAATGATGAGACGAAGATGTTTGTGATTACTTTTCTATCTTGCCTATCGGAGAAATTAATCTCGAGCCAATTTTACAATTGTACTCAACACGATAGAAACAACAAGATCAGATCACGCAACTAAAGAGAAAATAGTTGAGTCTGGCTTCACAATCCCAATGAAGTCTTCAAGTCGTTGACCTACTGGGTCTCGGTAGAAACCTAAGGATAAAGGAGAATCGACTCTAGCTTATACAACTAGTATCACACAGGAGGTGTGGGGATTAACTTTCCCAGTTGCTAGAGTTCTCCTTTATATAGTCTCAAAATAAGGGTTCGCAATCTAAGTTGCCTTGGTAACAAAGCATTCAATATTCACCGTTAGATGAAAACCTGATTAGATTCAAGCTAATATCTTTCAACCGTTAGATCGAACTTAGCTTGTTATACACAAATGAAATATACGTCATTTAGGTTTGTGTAACCGTACCTAAACGTGTTCAAGTCGTTGGTTTAACAGTAGTTAACCAAATGGTTAGCCATATGAGCACTTTTATATCAATCTTATTCATCTTCACCATAACTAGTCCAGATGACTCAAATGAACTAGTTCAAGAGTTTTTCAATTGCTTAGATCTCATAGAAGTATACAAGACACAAACGAAGCAAAATCGGTTTTGAGTAACTCGAATCGATTCATGAATTTTATAGCCACGGTTTGCAAATATGCATTCCTTAGTTTATATAAGTTTAAGTTCACGAATAAACAAATTTTAGAAAGTAACACACTTAATTATGCGTACGGGTATGCGTACTTAAGTAACCGGATTTGAGTTTGTTTTGGTTTCCAAACTCAGCAGAAATTCACGGACGTGAACTTTCCGCCAGTATGCGTACGGGTACGCATACTTAGGTAACCGGATTGAGTTGGTTTTGATTTCCAAACTCAGTAGAAATTCACGGATGTGAACTTCCGCCAGTATGCGTACGGGTACACATACTTACCCAGTTTCCATCAACCATTTAGTACACACACAAGTACGCATACATTTGGTTCCCTGTTATGGACTTATACACTAATGTGCGAACACATCATATGCTTATATCCAAAGATGGTTACATGTTATAAACTCTTTATTTCAATCATTGAAACATTCTTAGAGGATGTTAAATAGAGGTTATTCACACACTTTTTTCAGCAAAGCAATTTTAAAGATATTGAAATAATCAACATGACTTTCGTCACTTGTAAAGATGAACTTGGACAAAGCGAAAGCTTACCAACACATATTTTGAGAAAAAGATAAGCGAGATAAACTCGGCTCGAAATAACAAATGTGTATAATCGAAGTCTATATAGCAATACGACTTTTGTCTCAAGATAGGAGATAGAGTAGATAGACTTTTTTAGTGATAGGTAAGTTTAAGTCTCCACATACCTTTTAGTCGATGAAGTTACACCAGTTCCTTTAGTAGTTCTTCGTCTTTGTATGATGAACGCCGTGGAGTCTAGAGCTCAACTACACTTTCTATTCTAGTCCGAGACTTAGCTATAAGTAGACTAGAAATCAAGACTTATAGTTTTGGCAACTAAACTTGACAACAAACTTGAGAAAGCAACGCTTGCGAGTTCGACCGAGCAATGCTCTAACAATCTCCCCCTTTGTCAATTTTAGTGACAAAACTATCAATACATATGGATTACAAAAAAATAAAATTTGCAGCTTCTCTTCCACATGCATGATCTCCTTGGTTCTTCAACATTACTCGAAATCTTCGTCACTTCCAAGTACTCCAATGATTCCAAAGGTTGTAAGTTCGGCATTATCGTTGTTGAAAATCCGTAGCCATAACAATGAGAAAACAAAAGCTCTCAATCATTGTTACACTGTGCCATAGTATTATTATACAGCATCAAAGTTCAATTGTATCACAACTTCGACAACAATACTGATATGTATCACTCCCCCTTAGTCAATACTCCATCTCACATGGAAACCACTCCCCCTTACATAATGATCCGAAAACCATATGTATTTGTAGTGTGAACTACACACTAATTCTCTCCCTTTTTGTCAATAAAATTGGCAAAGGTACGAAAACTAGTGGGATCCTAATTAAATTTCCATAGAGACGTTTCATGACCAAAAGAAAGCACATATCAACTTTTTAGATGCAATCATATAGCCGAAACTAAATGCATTCATCAAGGAGTTTATAAAGATACAAGATAACCCCTACAATATTCCACAGCCGCACTCCCCACAAAGATTTGGCAATAAAGCACAAGTTCAAATAAGAACTCTCCCCCATATAATGAAATTCCCGAAAGAACAACAAGAGCGACCTTACTTTCACGGGAAAAGAAGGATTTCTTTTGACAACAATAAATCACATAAGAATATGAATTTGTATCCAAAATACTCAATTGAATTAACCACAAGTGAACCCATGACTAATTCAACCGGAATACTCAACTAAACTAACCACAATAGAACCCATGATTAATCTAATTGGAAAATGCTCAACATAAGAAAACTTACGGAGCCACATATTATATACATAAAAAATATGGATCAGGGAAGATCAATACTGCGGAATAAACAAAGATTCATTTTATCTTCCATCACTATTTGCACAATGACATATAATCTTTGTAAACAAAAGTTCATCCTATCTTCCATCAATATTTTCATAATGACATAATAGGCTTAACTTTTGTTTTTGTCAAAAGTCCATTCATTCTTTTATCTATACTTGCATATCGACATACGAAAGGCTTAACTTTTGACAACATATGGGATAATCATAGTTCACGGACGCAAACACACATATCTGATGTAATTTTAGATAGTGGTAAGAATGAGTTCGTAAGACTTGTGAAAGCAATTGAATTTAGATTTATTTAAACTAAAAGTAGAGAAAATTTAAATCCAAATTTGTTTTTTTTTTTGTTAGAGTGAAAATAACCAAGACACTAGATTCCACTATTACACATGAATAAATGATGATAAAAATTCCAAAACTCTAATTATTTTTAAAATCTCTTTTTCTTAATTCACAAATTATCAAGCATATTCTCAAACATTAATTGTATCCCTTAAGAATAGATTATCTAATCAAAGCATAACCTATCTAATTGAATCACAACTAATTAGGAAAAATTATGCAAACAATTAAAATTCTACAAAGTAGTGATTGAGTGAATTATAAAATACAAATTAGAGAAAAATAGAATAGTTACCAATTATTCATGCATAAATAGCTTCCTCCGTGCCTTGATTACGCGAGAATTAGCTCATCATTATCATGGAAACATGCTCAAAATTCATCTTTATTAATGCTCAAAAATGGTTCACAAATGATGAAATGGGAGAAAAATGAATAAAACCGGGTTTTGTAACACTTATATTTGTTACAAAATCAATTGTTACAGAAAACGATAAAGGAATATCGTCGCTGGAACTGTTGAAGAACGACGGTCTTTAAGGGTCTTATGTTCTTCGTACCTTCTTCACCAGCAGAAAAATGGTTTTTTCCTGTAACTTTTTTTTCTCGATTTTTTATACTCTAAACGTCTCCCTATTCTCCCCCTAAACTCTCTATCACTTCTTTGAGTCTCCTAAAGCCTTTATATAGTCACAGGATCAAGAATAATATCGTAATAACCCAAAAATCTTCTCGAT
>JAJJMB010012006.1:161273-179099 GCA_023531105.1 Papaver atlanticum
TCACAGGATCAAGAATAATATCGTAATAACCCAAAAATCTTCTCGATATCCAACCATTTAACTCATGAATATTTTCTTTTATGTTTTAGGTTCTTACGCATCTTTTCGACGTATACACGCTCCAGAACTTCCTTGTTTGACTCCTCCACACTTCTGCAGCAACCAAACTCCATCACAACTCAATCCATGCACGTTCAAACACGTTGTATTCCGAGGTTGAATATTTTCTTCCCGACGAAAATTCAGCCCAACTGAACGCATTAGAACACTCATACCACCATTGTTTAGGCATATCACGTTCATCCCAATCAAAATCAATGATTGAATCTCACTAAAACTCCTTCAAAAATCCAACAGAAAATTCTGCAGAAAAATGAATTTTTTTCCCGCCAAAATTATTTTTCAAACGATGAAGGTGAAGTGCCCTGATCCAAAACGCGGGTGCCTTTAACAGCTCGGCTGCCTTGGGGGCGCCCTTATCCATTTTAGGGTGCCTTTAGTAATTTTGGTGGGTGCCTTTAACACTTTTTTTGGGGTGTTTTCAACATTTTTTCAGGGTTCCTCCGGTGTATTTCTGGGGTGCTTCCGGTGCATTTCTGGGGTGCCTTTAGTACTCTATCAAGGGGTGTAAAGCACCACTTTACGAGCCAATTTCGTCGCAAGAGCTTATTTCTCTAAAAATACCTACAAAGACATAAAACACCATAATAAGTACAAAAATGGGTACTAATAATATATACAATAGAGATGAAAATAGACACATATATGCGTCTATCAATATCCCATAACTAATTGCAATATATAAAACCATAAAGATTAATACTGCAAAATCATCTTCCAAACAAACTTTAGAATTTAAACAAATAAATCTAAAAACATTGAAGATAAAAAAACGTTGGACATAGCTATGTGTAAACACAATAATGGCTATTCCAAACTCTAGTTATTCTTCTTAAAAACACAAGAATAAAATTCTCATAATAAGTTTTCCTAGACAAAATAAGATCAACAAGCTAAAAACAAAGACAATCCCCCAAACCATCAAAACCGAATACGAACTGAAATCACATAGACGTTTCGGAATCCTCACGAGCCTTGAGGTCTCTGAGCTTGTGATTGACAGCATCCACTGCATCTTCAGAGAAGATATCCTCATTGAGAAGCTCTTTAACATGTGTCTTTATGAGACCAAGGTCAGAAGTAACCTTTTTCAACTCAGTTCTTAACACATCAAGACTCTTCAAAGTATCAACGAGCTGCAGTTTTGCTTCCTCAAAATATTTAAGAAAATCATGAACCACTTCAGCAGAAACCATATCCTCATTCTCAACATCCTGATGTGTATAGGCATAGTAACATGAGGCATTAGGATGATCATCTTCTACTAGGGTTCTTTTCTTCCTCCCTTTGTACTCGAAACCAATACCTTTATCAAGAAAACCTCTTGCAAAATCACCAGAGTGTGAAGATGAAGACATTCTTGACATAACACAAAATAACCCAGAGTATGCGTTCGTGACTCAAGGGGTTGGGTATTTAAATGGTTTCTTAGGGAAGGTAATTTTTAGGGTTTCCAAAAATTGATTCGTGACAGTAACACGGGTACTCGTACGAATACAATTTGACCCCCCCCCCCCCAACAAAAAAAAAACACAATTCGACAGAATTTTTGCTACGTGAAAAATATCACTAGTTTTTGGCTCAATAAATTTATATCTTCAGAGAGAAACAATTTAGAGCACAAGAGTAGCGTCAAAATAAAAATTCAACAAAAAAACTTCGTCAAAACCAAATGCAAATACTTGTGCAAACATGCTTGTAAAATTATCTGGCTAGGACCGATAAGAAAATAGCCAGAGAATCAAAACACACTTTGCCATCAAGTATACCAGACCATTACCACAACTTACTCAACATGATTTTTATGAGTAAGTTCTCAACCCTTGTGATTAATTAGCACAAGAATAAGCCCTAAGCTCATTAAATGAACGATTTTCATTGTTGAGTCTCTTTTTCCTTTCAAATCTAGGAAAGAACCTCTTTTGATGTGAGAAATTATCATAAAACTTATTGTCATCAAAATATGAGACATAGTTTGAGTTCTTACCAGAAGAATTTTGGCTAGAGGCGATAGACAGCCTGTTGACGATTTCTTTATAACCTTCAATTATCACCTTTAGGTTATTTCTCATTTCACCATTTTTGCTCCCTTCTCCTGACACTCTGTTCACATCAAAAGCAACATTATCTCCCTTTTTGTTAGAAGCAGATTTCTGAACTTTTAGACGATTTTTGTTGAGACGTCTGTTATGCTTCTGAGCATTTGAGGAACTCATAGAACTGACTTTCCTGGTAGAATACACAGGGTGAGTACTGAAACCAATTGGTTTAGACATACGAATGTCAGTTACACCTTTGAGAATTAAATATAAGGTGTGTTTAAGTCGTACAATGGAATTGTCATTCAACCTAGAGTTTCTCTTTTGCTTAACAGGTCCTTTTGAATCACAAAAGAGACATACTTTCTAATCATGAGAGTGATTAGAAGGTATCGTCTTAACATCATCGTTTGGAGATTTCTTCCTTCCATGTGATGTGCAACATCCTTGATTACAAGAGGCTATAGGCACATCTTTTCCAATAGAAGGGAATTCTGATTTTATTTCTCGAACTGGAACTCTCTCAGCTCCAATAGAAGTAGATGGTATAGTGGAATTTTTGGAACATCCTTGAATCGAGAGTTTACTCAAGCGATGTTCAATTTCCAAAGCATCCTTTTTGAGCCTCGCCTCGAGTAAGATACGTGAAGACTGAACTTCAGCATTTTCTTTGCAAGGAGCTTTTTCTTTAGAGTCACAGTCTCTTATTATACCGAGAAGAACATTGACATTGTTTTTCAACCGATTAAATCTATCAGCTTGGATTCTAACGAGATTTACAATCAGTTTACTCTCTTCAGCTGATTCCCTTTCATTAACGGAGATATACTCTTTTGAAGGGTAATCAGGATAACACATGTCAGTGTCTGTCTGTCTCATTAGAACACTAGGTTTATCTATATTTGAGATTGACGAATCTTTCTCTTTAATAGAAATTGTCAAAACATAACCTTTGTTTCTGGTGATGCGTTTATCAGAGATATTACTGTCGTCCATAGAGTCAGATCGCTTACAAACACAAACTTATAAGGTCTTTAAACGTGTTTGCCTGCTCTGATACTTATTCAAAAAGTGGGGGTACAACAACCTCACCCAATAATTCGCTTAGCAATCTGTATGAACTAACTCCAATATACTTTTAAGAGAATCAACTAGAGAGTCAGACTCAATCTTAATAAAAAGTATATCAAAGAGTTATATCTCAATTTCTCGATTCAATCCTTACTCAAGCAAATAGAAATCTTCGAGTCCAATTTAATACAAGAGAAATTAACTTGAACGGTACCAACGACCAATGTTCAAGTATCAATCAATTTCAATCAACAAACAAAGGACGGATTTCCCAATTGATTGATTCAACGCACAACCTGTGATATTTCAATTATATAACAAAATATAATGCGGAAAAGAAATAACACAGACTCCAGAAGTTTTGTTTACGAGGAAACCGCAAATGCAGAAAAACCCCGGGACCTAGTCCAGATTGAACACACACTGTATTAAGCCGCTACAGACACTAGCCTACTACAAACTAACTTCGATCTGGACTGTAGTTGAACCCAAATCAATCCCACACTGATCCAAGGTACAGTTGCGTTCCTTACGTCTCTGATCCCAGCAGGATACTACGCATTTGATTCCCTTAACTTATCTCACCCACAACTAAGAGTTGCTACGACCCAAAGTCGAAGACTTTAATAAACAAATCTGTATCACACAGAAAAGTCTACAGTAATAGATAAATCTGTCTCCCACAGAAATACCTACGAATTTTGTTCTGTCTTTTGATAAATCAAGGTGAACAGGAACCAATCGATAACCCGGACTTATATTCCCGAAGAACAGCCTAGAATTATCAATCACCTCACAATAATCTTAATCGACTAGAGAAACAAGATATTGCGGAATTAACGATGAGACGAAGATGTTTGTGACTATTTTTCTATCTTTCCTATCATAGAAATTAATCTCAAGCCAATCTTACGATTGCACTCAATCACGATAGAAACAGCAAGATCAGATCACGCAACTACAAAGAAAATAGTTGGGTCTGGCTTCATAATCCCAATGAAGTCTTTAAGTCATTAACCTACAGGGTCTCGGTAGAAACCTAAGGTTAAAGGAGAATCGACTCTAGCTTATACAACTAATATCATACAGGAGGTGTGGGGACTAACTTTCCTAGTTGCAAGAGTTCTCCTTTATATAATCTCCAAATTTTTGTTTGCAATCTAAGTTACCTTGGTAACAAAGCATTCAATATTCACCGTTGGATGAAAACCTGATTAGATTCAAGCTAATATCTTTCAACCGTTAGATCGAACTTAGCTTGTTATACACAAATGAATTATACGTCATTTAGGTTTGTGTAACCGTACCTAAACGTGTACAAGTCGTTGGTTCAATAATAGTTAACCAAATGGTTAGCCATATGAGTACTTTCATATCAACCTTATTCATCTTCACCATAACTAGTCCAAATGACTCAAATGAACTAGTTCAAGAGTTGTTCAATTGCTTAGATCTCATAGAAGTATACAAGACACAATCGAAGCTAAATCGGTTTTGATTCACTCGAATCGATTCATGAACTTTATAGCCACGGTTTGAAAATATGCATTCCTTAGTTTATATAAGTTTAATTTCACGAATAAACCAATTTTAGAAAGTAACACACTTAAGTATGCGTACTTAAGTAACCGGATTTGAGTTTGTTTTGGTTTCCAAACTCAGCAGAAATTCACGGACGTGAACTTTCTGCCAGTGTGCGTACGGGTACGCATACTTAGGTAACCGGGTTAAGTTGGTTTTGATTTCCAAACTCAGTAGAAATTCACGGACGTGAACTTCCGCCAGTATGCGTACGGGTACACATACTTACCCAGTTTCCATCAACCATTTAGTACACACACAAGTATGCATACATTTGGTTCCCGGTTTTGGACTTATACACTAATGTGCGAACACATCATATGCTTATATCAAAAAATGGTTACATGTTCTAAACTCTTTATTTAAATCATTGAAACATTCTTAGAAGATGTTAAATAGAGGTTATTCACACACTATTTTTCATTAAAGCAATTTTCAAGATATTTGAAATAATCAACATGACTTTCGTCACTTGTAAAGATGAACTTGGCCAAAGCGAACGCTTACCAACACATATTTCGAGAAAAGGATAAGCGAGATAAACTCGGCTCGAAATAGCAATGTGTATAATCGAAGTCTATATAGCACTACGACTTTTGTCTCAAGATAGGAGATAGAGTAGATAGACTTCTTGAGTGATAGATAAGTTCAAGTCTCCACATACCTTTTAGTCGATGAAGTTCCACTAGTTCCGTGAGTAGTTCTTCGTCTTTGTATGATGAACGCCGTGGAGTCTAGAGCTCAACTACACTTTCTATCCTAGTCCGAGACTTAGCTATAAGTAGACTAGAAATCAAGACTTATAGTTTTGGCAACTAAACTTGACAATAAGATTGAGATAGCAACGCTTGCGAGTTCGACCGAGCAATGCTCTAACAAGTTTGATTTGCAGTTAGCACCATTCTCTCTCTCTCTCTCTTGCCAACAATAGGTCCATAGAAACACAATCATCATCAACAAGGGAGCGACATAAAAATTTACAAGGAAAGTTGAAGACGTTTGAGGTTTACAAGCAACAGTACAGGGAAGAGCAAATTTCATATCCAAGTAAAGGAACATACAATGGGAATATTTTTATATACATGTTGAAGACTTACACATAAAGAGCGGAGTTATATATTCAAGTTGAAGACTTATTTACAAGAGCGAAGAAAATCAAAAGATGAGAATTATATTGAAGTTTATGATATGAAGATAATACAAGTTGTGAAAAATCAAGCGGTAAAGTACTTATCCCATGGCCATAAAAATTTCCTATTTTATATTCAGTTTGTAGTTATTTCTCTTTTCATCAAAAAAAAAAAAACAGATAATAGAAATTCTTTGTATTATTTTGGTTTGTATTTCTTTTTGTATTCATTTAATAAAGCCATGGGGAAGAAGAAAAATCTACGAAGAAGTTTCAAGCAACAAGGAATTGAAGAGAAATAGTTACAAATTGTCGAAGTTCTACGAAGTTCAAGAGTTTATCATCAACAGTTGAAGACCGAAGATGAAGAAGACGAGCTGAAGACTACGTTTCTATTGGATGTTGTGAGAGTGGTGCTTTCGTCACTGCCGATCGGATGTGAAAGTGGTAAGTACTCCCATCCTTGCTATAGTGGTTGATTTCCTTTCTTAGAGATCATCAGAAGAAAAAAAGTCTTTTATTTCCCACGATCTTGTGGGGTCTCCAGAAATAATTCGGAAGGTTTCCTTCCCACCATTCAACGTGTGTAGGATTTCTTTCTTCATTCCTATCTGCACACATGTGAGACACATAAAAAAGACGTCTTATTCAGTGCAATTATCATAAAATCCTTTTAAGTGAGGCAGAAGTCGAGGCGAAATGCTTACTGATTGCTCTCAAACACGCGTTCTCTCATTATGGTGTGGTTATTTCTCACTCAACATTCAAGAATGAGAATATGTTCTTTGGTATTTCTAACTTCTTATTACTAGCATGCAGAAACTCTATGTCCTCATAGCTCTTTGGATGCTTGGGAAACTGGAACGCTTTGAAGTTGGAGTAGGTTTTGTGGGTATACCTCTTGTAAGCCCTCACGAGACTATAACTCGTCCACTAGGGACACCTAGGGGTTTAAAGGTCTGTTGCACATGCTAAGTGCAACCGTGACTTCGACGACAATGAGTTGTTGTACCTTATTTTATTTTTGTAGTTTGCTCGAGGATTAGCAAAAGGCAAGTGTGGGGGGATTTGATAGGTGCAATATTTGCACTAGTTAGGTACTCAAATGCTTTGCTTTCTTGATAGTTTTTATATCATTATGCTTTGATTTTATTTGCTTTTGAGTTTGTTAGGTATTTGAGGCTATCTTAACCAAAAGGAAGTGGAACTCGCTCAAATCCGAGATTTCTTTGCACCACCTTGAAGAGGACGAAAAGACGAAGCCAACGGCGAAAGAACACGCCCATTACTAGGGACAGTCTAAGCAGCTCTAAAGGAATTTAACCAGTTGCTCGTGGTACGGGACTGGCAGATATGGTTGCTGCCAGCGAAGGAAGTGATGAAGATAAAAGTTCGAGCCAGGGTGTTGAGTTTTGGGTGCTGGCAGTTGACAGAGATAATGGCGCTGCTGCTGAGATGGTGATCGGAGAAGTAGGTTGTTGTTCGAGCCATTCATGGCAGTGAAGGAAGATTGAGTTTAACAGAGAGCTCGAGATTGTGAACTGCTGCCATTATCGATGAGCTGGAGTGGTGAACTGTGATCGTGAATGTGGCAGCAGAGATGATTATCAGTGATGGTCATTGACGATGAAGCTTGGAAGATGCTAGCTGGTGATTCTCGGCAGTCGTGATGAAGATAGTAGTGCTTATCCTGATGGTGCTCGAGTTGAAGAATTCAGTCACAGAAAGAGATGGCGAGAATGGGGCTGTATCGGGCATTGGCATGGACTGGCAGTGCTCGGTGATGGGAGTTGAACAGTGGTGATACGATGACTGGGAAGAGAGCTATGGAGAGTGGTTGCTGCTGATAAAATTTATGGAGATAAACTGATATGAAGAAGATAGGTCGAGAAGATACATTTTGCTGTGGATGATAATCGGAGAACAAAGAATGACGATGGTAGTATGGAGCTTGACAGTACAGGGAATGGAAGGAGATGTTGATCACGACGGTGATGCTGCCTGCTGAAAGTGAGATCGAGTAAGTCAGTTGGAGAAGTTAGAGAAACTCAGAGTTTGAGTTTCACTGAGAGTCTGGTGATTGCGAGTGAATGAACGAAAAAAGTGAAACTCAGGGGAAAATAATTCTCACGGAGGAGTTTGTGTCCGTGTTTATTTACGAGAGAGTTTCAAAAATCCAGAAGAAAAATAATTTCACGGAGGGCCTGGTATACGTGAGTCACTGACCGGGGAACATGAAAATCCAGGAGAAAACATATTTCGCGGAGACTTGTACGTCCATGGGAAGGCTGAAGAATATACTGTCAGTTCCATGGAACTGACAGTTGAATGAGAAGTTAATGGACTGGACTTCACCCATTGGCGCGGCCCATTAGCTGAGTCTATAATTTTTATGCACGGCCAAGTTGCGACTCCAACTTGGAGACCTATATAAAAGGCATTTCTATTATCTCTTAAAAAGGAGATATTTCATACTTTGGAAGAGAAGAACAAGAGCGAGGGCTTGGAGTTGCGATTGACAATCAAGATTTTAGGGTTTGCTTTACTTATTCTCTTTATGTTATTTTACATGGGTTTTATGAAATCCATGAGTAACTAAACTTTTCTTATTGGTTAGAGATGTAGTCCTAAGTTGGAAAACATGTTATTCAATTGAAGTATTCATTCTCATTCATTCATAATTTGTTAATGTCGCTTATGTTCTACCGTTTATAACTCCATGTATGATTGATTGCTAGTTTGTTTAAGTTGCAAATTAAATGAGCATGCATTCATATCTATTGCTAAACTAGGGTTTGAGATCCGGAATTGTCGAATAATCCTTGTTAGAAGTAGCATAATATAGTTGTTAACGACGGGATGTTTCCATACAATTATATGTAGAAGCGTAACCTAGGTTAAAGCCGTGTGTCTCGTGCGCCGGATTGCTTAGAATAACCTCAACTCATAAATATTAGTGCTTTCATTGGGTTAAACTTGAGTGGCTCTTGCGCCAAGTTATTTAGTGAAAAGGATTCAAAGAGTGGCTCTTGCGCCTTTGATGATAATAGGAGTTTTGCCAGAGTAAGCCTGCGATAGGACGCTCTAGGGTTATTGATATCGATAGAAAATGAATGTTGAGATTGATTCAGTTGATAACATGTTAGAAGATGGAAGATGAAAACTCTAACCAGTACTTTTTATCTCTGATATTCGTATTATTCTATTTGCTTTATTCTTATTTAGTTATAATCACAAACATAACCCCCCAGTTTCTATAAGTAATCAAAACAATTTGACAACCCATATCTCCCTGTGGAACGAATCTGTTCTTATAACTATACTCTTATTTATAATTGTGAAGTGAAATAACTTAAACTATTTTTGCGTCGGCTGACAACCGACCAGTACTAAACTGATCACTATTTGGGTAGAAGTGGATCTCAACAAACTGTTAAAGAGAGGTGGTTGGTTATACACAATGAGAACAAACAAATGCAATGGGCTAGATATCACTTTGAAAAACAACCCCGCAAAATCTTCAAGAAATGCTTTGTTATTGATCACATCGATGATGAATGTGAAAGAAATGCAAATTAGCTGAAAGTTGCGGCTTATACTCCGGAGGAATTTTATGATTGGTGCCAAAATCATCCTAATGGACAGGCACTCATGGCTTCCTTGAAAGAAGAAGGCGGATTCCTTAATAGTAATATAGCCTTATCTTCATCGAATGAGCTTAGTGAAATTTTAGAAGAGGATGAGACCAGCAATAAAAAGAGAATGATAGAATCTGAACCAGATTTCGTTGATCCCCAACAACTCAATAGATTCCACTGCAGTTCTGGAACTCTTTCTCTCTCTGCAAAGATGAGAATATTGTCGTGGAATTTTCAGGCCTTCGGCAACCCTACAACTAAAACTGTCTTGTGGAACCTAATTAGAAGTCAAAACCCTGATGTGATCTTCCTTTGTGAAACCAACAACGACTCCACTAAAATGAGGCAATAATGAAAAGATTCAACTATCCTAATAATTGGATATGTCCTTCTGTGGGTCTTTCAGGAGGTATTGCACTTATGTGGAAGAGTGGTTTAACCCTTGATATTGTGCATTCTACTGATAAAATGGTGAATACAATCAACCATCAAGGGTTATCCTATTTGGACAGGAGCCTGACTCTCAAGTAGGAGGTCAGCGGATCGAGTCTCTGCTCAAGAGTTTGGAGATCTCATGAAATACTCCTATTATGTAAATCTAGTTTAAGTTCTTAATGTATCTTCTTTCCTATTAAAAAAAAGGTGAATACAATCATCTCTTCTAATCCCAGCAAGCCCGAGTTGTTGGCTACATTTCTCTATGGTTCCACGTCCCATGATGGGAAATTAGAGCAGTGGAACTATATTGGTCGAATAGGCGCTAGAGACAATCTTTCATGAGTACTAATAGGTGATCTTAATATCACTATGTTAGCCCATGAAAGATATACTAATACCAGACCCACTGCTTCTGAGTTTCCTGGTCATTGATTTTTCTGATTTAAGTGATTTACGATATACAAACTTAATTTACTTGGTATAATAGGAAAGCTGGTGCCGGTAATATAAGAGCGCTTACTCTAAAATGTTTCATGTGGATTGTATTGGCTCTGATCATTTACCTATTCTCTTGGTGACTAACACTAATAGTCATCAATGGAAAAAACACTAAATATATTTTATATGTTTCTTTTGAAAAAGCAGGGGTCTAATAAACACACCCAATATTTTCGTTAGGAAATCTGTATGGACTAACTCCAATATAATTTCAAGAGAATCAACTAGACAGTCAGATTCAATCAAGGAAAATATATCCAAGAGTCAAATCTCTGTTTCTCAATGTAATCAGCAAATCAAACAGATTGAAACCCGTGAGCCTGATTATTATGAGAAACAACTTAAACGGTACCAAAGACCAATATTCAAGTATCAATCAATTTCAATCAACAACCAAAGGTTGGATTCACCAATTGATTGAACTACGCACAACCTGTGATATTTCAATTATATAGAAAATATAATGCGGAAAAGAAATAACACAGACACCATAAGTTTTGTTAACGAGGAAACCGCAAATGCAGAAAATCCCCGGGACCTAGTCCAGATTTGAACACCACATTGTATTAAGCCGCTACATACTCTAGCCTACTACAAGTTAACTTCATACTGGAATGTAGTTGAGCCCTAACCAATCTCACATTGATTAAGGTACAGTCGCGTTCCTTACGCCTCTTAATCCCAGCAGGACTCTGCGCACTTGATTCCCTTAGCTGATCTCACCCACAACTAATAGTTGCTATGACCCAAAGTCGAAGACTTGATAAACAAATATGTCTCCCACAGAAAAGTCTATTCTGATAGATAAATCTATCTCCTACAGAAATACCTACGAAGTTTGTTCCGTATTTTGATAAATCAAGGTGAACAGGAACCAATTGATAATCCGGTCTTATATTCCCGAAGAACATCCTAAAAATATCAATCACCTCACAATAACTTAACTATATGGTAGTAGAACAAGTTATTGAGGAATCACAAAGAATGAGACGAAGAGCTTTGTTATTACTTTTTATATCTTACCTATTGGAGATAAATCTCGAGCAAATCTTAGAGAAGATATTACTCAATACAATAGAACAAGTAAGATCAGAACACACAACTACAGAGAAAATAGTTGGGTCTGGCTTCAGAATCCCAATGAATTCTTTAAGTCGTTAACCTATATTGGTTAGGAAAAATCTAGGTTAAAGGAGAATCAACTCTAGTCGCAACTAGTATCACATAGGAGGTGTGGTGATTAGGTTTCCCAGTTGCTAGAGTTCTCCCTTATATAGTCTTAAAATCAGGGTTTAATAGCTTTGTAACAAAGCAATCAATATTCACCGTTGGATGAAACCTGATTTAAGATTCAAGCTAATATCTTTCCACTGTTAGATGGTCTTAGCTTGTTACATACAAATGAAATATACTTTCATTTAGATATGGGTAACCGTACCTAAATGTGTATATTGAGTTGGCTCAATAACAGTTAACCGAAGTTAGCCATATGAACAATTTTGTGTTAAACATGTTCATCTTAACACTTCTAGATCAATTGATAATCAAATGAATCTAATTGTGTTACTCATAGAGTTGTTCAATTGTTTATATTCTCATAGAAGTATACAAGACACAATTGAAGCAAAATCGGATTGATTCAAAAGAATCAGTTCAAGAACATTTAAGCCACGGTTTACAAAGATTGCATTCTTTAATTTATAAATGTATTTGTTCATGAGTATGAAAACATACTTAGCCGATTTTAGAACTTAACCTTATAAGTTTGCAAACGGGTACGTAGACTTAAGTTCCGGACTTTGGTCATGTCCGACAGTTAGCAAACGGGTGCGCATACTGTCGTTCCGGACCGAACTCAGGTGAATAAGTTTGCAAACGGGTACGCAAACTTAGTTTCCGTACTTTGACAGTTAAAACCGTTCGCATACGGGTATGCATACTTGGTTCCCGGACCTGAATCATTCTTACAATAGTTTACATACGGGTATGCATACTGTGCTATATCTAGACAATGGTTAATTGTTCTAAACTCTCATTTCAATCATTGAAACATTCTTAAAAGACGACAATAGCTGTCTCACACAAACTATTAGCTTATAAGCAATTTTCAAGTGATCGAATGATCAATACGAAACATTCTGAGGATACATCAAATGACTGTCTCACACAAATCATGTAAGATGTTACCAGGTGATTTTCACATGATCATCTTTTGACTTTCTTTAAGAATAATGATGAATGTAGTTAAAGCAAAAATCTGTCCAACACGTATTTCGATAAAGATATAAGCGAGTTAAACTCAGATCGAAATATCAAATGTGTATAATATAAAGTCTATATAGCTATATGACTTTGTCTCAATAGGAGATAAAATAGAATAGACTTCTGAGTGATAGATGAGTTCAAGTCTCCACATACCTTTTGTTGATGAAGTTCCACAAGCTCCCCTTAGTAGTTCTTCGTCTTCAAATAATGAACGTCGTGAAGTCTAAAGCTCAACTACATATTCTATCCTAATCCAAGGCATAACTATAAGTAGACTAGAAATAAGGACTTATAGTTTTGACAACTAAACTTGACAAACAAGCTTGAGATAGCAACGCTTGCGAGTTCGACCGAGCAGTGCTCTAATAGGTTTAAGGATCCTACTACTCATGAAGTCATGAGGAATGCTTATAATAATAAATTAGAGGTTCACATGCTTTTAGAATGGTTACTGGTTTGAGAAATGTCAAATTTGACCTAAAAATAGAATATTTATCATTATGGTAACATTGATCATAAAGTCAAAAATTTAATTGATCAACTTAAAATTCTAAATAATCAGACTCATACTAATCAGAATTTTAAGGCTATAATATAAGAGAAATAAATAAAGATCTTGAGCAAGCTCAATAAGATTTTTATGATCGTAAATCTAGCTTTTATGCGTGCATCGGAAATAGTATCAACATAAAACATCTTCAACCCTTTTCGTATATACTCATGGAGCCCATAGATATACTTTATATAGATAACATAATCTCCTAAGTTTAAGTCCAAAACCATAGCTTGATTCTGAAATTATGAAGTATAGTCTTGCATGGTTTGGTTGTAGGACTGCTTCAAGTTATACCACTTGAACCATCTCTCCTCAAGGTAGCCAACTAGATAAAATTGTTTCCTTACAACTTCCGTGAATCTTTTCCACGACAATGCTCCCTTACTTAGGCTTTTTATTTGATAAGCTTTCCACCATGTTAGAAAAATATGCCTCTAGACGTTTTATCCAATCATCCAATTTTTCTACATCGACACTCTATTAAAAGGGAATATCAACACGAAAATCAATTTCATATTCTTACCATGAAGTTTGGTTGATGTAGAACTTTTAAAAAAATCACCTTCTTTTTCATCTTCATCCTTATCTTCTTCTTCTTCTTCTCCTCCTTTTTCTTCCTCATCCTCTAATTTCGAAATACCAGATGAATACGTAGTCTTTTTATTCGTATTTGACTTGGGTGTATGAGAACGAATACATTCTGTCAATTATTTAAGGGTAGTTTGAATCGCATCCATGTATGTTTGCAGCGTAGCCACCTTTTCTTATGTAGTTTGTGGTTTGCTAGTCTTAGGATCGTCACCTGACTTAGCTATCCTTAGTCCCCTTGTTTTCCTAACATCTTCTTGCTTCTCGAGTACCTCACCAAGATTTTTGTATAGAAACCAACCTTGCTCTTGATACCAACTGGACACGTACGATCTCTATACCTTGGTAACTATTATTATGGAGACGGAATTCAGAATAATAATAAACAAAAAGTAGGAATAGAAAACCAGATTCGCAGAAAATTATCTTCTTTAGTTATGAACAAGGAAAAATATTACAATTCTCTCTTTGTTATGCTTATAATCTCTCTAAATAGTGGATAACCTTACACTGTTTGCTAAGCTTGTTTTGACAATAACATAGGTGTTTGTTTACAAACATTCTCTAGGTCTATGTTTAGCTATAAGACAAACCTCCTTATATATAGCCTTTCTTCGTACTTAGCTAACAAGGAAAACCAAATCTCTTAGGAATCTATTTCCTAAACTAAGAATACTGCTCAAATCAATACTCTTTCCTAAACTAAGAATTCTTCCTAAACAGGGATTCCCTCCTAAAATAGTATTCTACTCTCAACTAAGTTTGAGAATTTATAAGTTCCCTAAAGGAGTAGGGATACACCTGTATCAGTAATAGTATAGAAGAAAGAAGTGCGGTGGAGCTAATTGATGTGTTTATAGGAGAGAGGGGGATAAGGTTATTTGAACCACAAGTAAGTATGGCGAGTTTTCGATGAGATACAAATGTTTTTTTCCCAATCTGACGGACGTGAATGGGATTTTTTCTGCAATCCAGGGTTGTCATTGTTTTAAAAGTGGAGGAAACTGCAAAAGATAATCACGGCTTAGAATGCATCCCTATTTTCAGCCCTCATCCAACGTCCGGGAGTGTCTCCCGTACACACAACCTGTTTCACTCTGGGTGTGCAACGGACGGATGGATGCGGATTAGAGGTCACCCGCGTCCAATCCGTCAAAGATGCGGACTTGGAAATGTTGGGAAAATTGGCACCGCGAGCGCTGCGGAAATCAGGATCACAAAGGGCAATTGGTGATTTGAACCAAACGTGGGAGAAATAATAAGAAATAGACAGAAGATAAAGAAGAACACAACCACAACACAAGATATACATGGTTCACCTTTACAAGCTACATCCACGGCCAACACCACCAGAAAAACTTCCATTAAATCAAAGACCATTACATGCTCTTTCCGCAATCCAAGAGAAGACAAAGAGTTAACAAGACATCCCCGAGAACACCATTGAAGAAACCAAGTCTTTAACCAATCCTCAAACCATCCTCATGTCTTCTCTTTTACATCTTATTTACAGAAGCTAGTAACAGGGGAGAAACATGGAAACACTAGAAACTTGGTTTAGGGCAAAGCCCTAAACCCTAGAACACCAAAATCCTCTCTCTACAAGTTTTTTCTCTCACATCGATATTGACCTCACGGTAGCACACGACCCTCCCTAACAAAGAGAACAAAAACCTAAACACAAGGTTTTACCACTCTTCTAGGTTGGATGTTCTCTACACCTCTAATTCCAATCCTTTATATAGAGAAACAAACTTGGCCCTTAAAAAAACTTTACTTTATAAACAAGTTTTCCTAACTTAGCTCCTAAGTTCCTAAACTTTAGGAACAAGTTTGTATCAATAAGTTTGACCAAAAGTCAAACCTATATTCACCGACATAATCCCACAGGAAAATCAAACCGTGTTCGGCCCAATCACCCGCGGATTTGACATCCACGGATCAACGGGTGATACGTACCGGATGCGGATTAACCGCGGATTTAGTCAAAAAAAAAAAAAGTAAAACAAAACCTAATTCTATAGAATACCAATTTTCATCGGAAGTTTAAGGAGAAGAGTATAAAGAAAAGCAGAAGTTGCGATTTTTAGTTACAAGTTTCACTAATATAAATACTGAAAAAAAATATAGAACAGATCCATTGTTCAAGCTTCATAGTGCCCTACAGAAAATTTATCTTCAGGGTAATAGATAGCCTTAACTTCATTTCCCCCAAACTTCCTACCATCAAGTGCAGGCTTTGCCTTGGTAGAACTTGTGGTGTCCACGTATTCTAGGAATACCTGAAGTAATTAATAGAACGAAACAAAACTCATCATCATGCACTGTTGAGAGCTTACCAAATAATGAAATTATAAGTAGCTTCACTGACTGCAAATTTTACAAAAAAAAAAAGGAAAGCGACCACAATACAATACGTCAATACTTTTCTAAAGAAGAAAATAAGAGATGTTAACGTTAGAAGAAAACTACCAAAATACTAAATTAAAGTGGTTATTCAACATTGATGCAGGTTCTTAACTGGAAGCCCTATTTTTGAACGCTGGTTGCTGTCGTGAGGATCTTGCTAGCCTTCTGAGATCTGTTCAAGCACATGAAAAGAAGAAGTTGCAATTGGTATTTCCCTCCTCTGTTTCTTCTTCTCTCTTCATTTGTACAACAACTATGATGAGGGTGGATCCGCGGATTTTAAAGTCGAACCGCAACCAAACCGCAAAAAGTGCGGATTTGAGAATCCCACCCGTGTCCGGCCCATAGATCTTCCGGATTGGGTTTCATCCGCAATTTGTGGAAGGATAAGGGTGAAATCCGCGGTTCCGGACTTTTGCTCACCCCTACGCCTGATAGAAATCTCTCAATTCAGTGCGACTAATTAATCCCATCCGTTTCAATTCAATGTGTATAATTAAGCCCATCTGTTTCGAATTCCTGGCAATTAATTGGGATTTATGTTAATCCCATCTGTTTCAATTTCCTGGCAATCAATTGAGATTTATGTTGGATATTGTTTCTTCTTTAAAATCAATATGGAGTGCAATTGAATGGAATCTTCTATGAACCATATTAACTCACCCCCATACGTTTCTTCTCATGAGCTCAAGAACTTATAAACTCACATGCATCTAGAAATCTGTCCAACAAATCGAAGAGAACAGGTATGACTCATTGAAGTATTTCGATTCAGGGTTTTTATCTCTGACTCTTAATATTGGACTTCAAGAACTCCCATAAGCGACAGATTAAAAATGCAATTGGTGCATCCACACAAAACAGGTTATATCATCTTTGTGTTTCTTTTATTTAGTATTAGGGCTTAACCTGTGTCGTAGCGGCACGGGAATTTCAAATATATCCATCGGTTCATACATATCATAACTGTTTACGAAAAATTGATCTGGTGGATCCAAGTCTAAATGTTTTTGAAGTGTTGGTTAATAAACATGTCCTTAGCGTCAAATCTTTTAATATTATGTCTGTAAGTCATACAATCTTTTAGGACAAACATAGTTAATCGTTAACCAACTCCTCAAATTCCTATGGGCCTATGGGTAGTAGAACACTACTTCATTCACTTCTTCAAAATAGAGTAGTATCCCTACTTTGAAAAGAAATAAATCATCAAAGGTCGTCAAACAAATTTGTAACAAAACTGAAAACACAAAATTACTTCAAAATCAATCAGATTAATTTTACAAAATATGTTAGCTTCAGGAGTTACTTTTCTCCCTTTAGTGATATAAATTATTCCAAATTTACATAGATTTGTGTTTATTCATTTTCCAAAAGTCCAATAATCTGTAACTCTTGATCCATTTTGCTTCTTATCTACATATCTTCTATCTTTACCTATTACCATGAACTATTTCGTAGGCATGCATAATCACATGAAGTCGAGGAGAAAAT
>JAJJMB010012006.1:183133-270226 GCA_023531105.1 Papaver atlanticum
ATTGGTGAGACTGGTGGAGTGGTGACGATAATGTGGTGGTGGAAGAAATAGTGGTAGTAGGGTGAGAAAAGGTGTCCTAAGATAGGTAAATTATTTAGTCACCCTTGGTTAATTTTTCTTTGTTTTGTTTTAATTTGATTTTAGTTTTCAAATTACTTTTTTATTATTTTTTAAAATTAAAACAATTTTTAAAGGCAAGATTTTTCCAAAAAAGAAGATATTATGATTTTAAGATTTGCCGGGTAGGGGAAGGAAGAAAAATGAAACCTATAAAAAAATTGACCAAACACAAGGCTACACACGAATTAATTGTAATCGGTTCAGTTTCTCACATCTCTCTTTATTCCCCTTTTTTGTCATGGTTTCTATTTCTGTCATTATTTCTCCACTACTTCATGGGATTATGCAAGGCTACGCGTGAATTAATTGTAATTGAAAATGCGGGGGTACAACAACCACACCCAACAATTCGTTTGGCAATCTGAGAGGACTTACTCTAATATACTTTCTAGAGAATCAACTAGACAGTCAGACTCAATCTAGAGAAAAGTATATACAAGAGTTTAATATCTCTGATTCACAATGTAATCAGCAAATCAAACAGATAGAAATCCGTGAGCCTGATTATTATGTGAAACAACTTGAACGGTACCAAAGACCAATGTTCAAGTATCAATCAATGTAAATCAACAACCAAAGGTTGGATATTCTAATTGATTGATCTTAACGCACAACCTGTGATATTTCAATTATATAACAAAATATAATGTGGAAAAGAAATAACACAAACATCAGAATTTTGTTAACGAGGAAACCGCAAATGCAGAAAAACCCCGGGACCTAGTCAAGATTGAACACCACACTGTATTAAGACGCTACAGACTCTAGCCTACTACCAATTAACTTTGGACTGGACTGTAGTTGAACCCTAATCAATCTCACATTGATTCAAGGTACAGTTGCGTTCCTTACGTCTCTGATCCCAGCAGGATACTACGCACTTGATTCCCTTAGCTGATCTCACCCACAACCAAGAGTTGCTATGACCCAAAGTCGAAGACTTGATAAACAAATCTGTCTCACACAGAAAATCTATAGGATTGAATAAATCTATCTCCCACAGAAATACCCAAGAGTTTTTGTTCCATCTTTTGATAAATCAAGGTGAACAGGAACCAATTGATAAACCGGTCTTACATTCCCGAATAACAGCCTAGTATTATCAATCACCTCACAATAATCTTAATCGACTAGCGAAACAAGATATTGTGGAATCACAAACGATGAGACAAATATGTTTGTGATTACTTTTATCTTGCCTATCGGAGAAATTAATCTCGAGTCAATTATTTTAATTGTACTCTATATGATAGAATCGGGCAAGATCAGAACACGCAACTACAAAAAAAATAGTTGGGTCTGGCTTCACAATCCCAATGAAGTCTTTGAAGTCGTTAACCTACAGGGTCTCGATAAGAAACATAAGGTTAAAGGAGAATCGACTCTTGTTATGCAACTAGTAACACACAGGAGGTGTGGGGATTAGTTTTCCCAGTTGCTAGAGTTCTCCTTTATATAGTTTTCAAATCAGGGTTTGCAATCCAAGTTACCTTGGTAACAAAGCATTCAATATTCACCGTTAGATGAAAAACCTGATTCAACCAAGCTAATATCTTTCAACCGTTAGATAAAACTTAGCTTGTTACACACAAATGAAATGTACCCTCATTTAGGTTTATGTAACCGTACCTAAACGTGTACACCATGTTGGTTCGAAAATAGTTAACCGAGGTTAGCCATATGATTACTCTCATATCAACCTTATTCATCTTAACCATAACTAGTTCAAATGACTCAAATGAAACTAGTTAAAGAGTTGTTCAATTGCTATATTCTCATAAAATTATACAAGAACACAATTGAAGCAAAATCGGTTTGATTCACTTGAATCAATCATGAAAATTATAGCCACGGTTTGCAAAGATTGCATTCCTTATTATATAAATGTTTATCTTTATGTACAAAACCGATTTTAGAACTTTAACCTTCAAGTATGCAAATGGGTACGCATACTTGAAATACCCGGACCGAGATTGGTTTCCAGTAGTACGCAAACGAGTACGCGTACTTCCAATCCCAGTAGAAATTCTCGGATATGAACCTGTACGCCAGTAAGCAAACGGGTACGCATACTTAGGTTCCTGGATTTCTCAAACCAACCGGTACGCAAACGGGTGCGCATACTATGGTTCCCGGACATGGATTACATATGTGCAAGAGTGCACAACATGACATATCCTATTATGGTTAAGTGTTCTAGACTCTTTATTTCAATCATTGAAACATTCTTAGAGGATGACAATAGCCGTTTTCACACACTATTAGCATCAAAGCAATTTTCAAGTTATTGAAATAATCATAACGAAACATTCCAAGACAAACACCAAATGATTGTATCACACAAACCATGTAAGATGTTATTCGGAAATTTTCTCATGATATAAGATGAACTTGGTCGAAGCGAAAGCTTTCCAACACATATTTCGAGAAATATGTAAGCGAGATATACTCAGCTCGAAATCTCATATGTGTATATAGAAAACTATATCGTAATACGACTTATGTCTCAATATAGGAGATAGAGTAGAAATAGACTTTCCAAGTGATAGATGAGTTCAAGTCTCTACATACCTTTTATCGATGAAGTTCCACAAGCTCCCCTTAGTAGTTCTTCGTCTTCAAATGATGAACGCCGTGAAGTCTAAGCTCAACTACACAATCTATGTCCTGGTCCGAGACATCTATAAATAGGCTAGAAATCAAGACTTATAGTTTTGATCACTAACATTGACAAACATGCTTGAGATAGAAACGCATGCGAGTTCGGACGAGCAGTGCTCTAACAATCTCCCCCTTTGTCAATTTTAGTGACAAAACTATCAATACATATGGATTACAAAATAAATAAAAATTATAGCTTCTCATCCACATGCTTGATCTCAATAGCATCTTCAACACGACTCAAAATCTTCGTCATTTCCAAGTACTCCAATGATTCCAAAGGTTGTAAGTTTAGCATCATCGTTGTTGAGGATCCGTAGCGATAAAAATGAGAAAACAAATGCTCTCAATCATTGTTATACAGTATCATAGTATCATTACACAACATCAAAGTTCAATTGTATCACAACTTTGACAACAATACTATGGTGATATGCATCACTCCCACTTAGTCAATACTTCATCTCAACATGAAAACCACTCCCCCTTACATAATGATCCGTAAACCATATGTATTTGTAGTATGAAACTACACATTAATTCTCCCCCTTTTTGTCAATAAAATTGGCAAAGGTACTAAAACTAGTGGGATCCTCATGAAATTTTCACAGAGATACTTCAGGACCAAAAGAGAATAACATACCAACTTATTTAGATACAATCATAAAGCCAAAGCTAAATGCATTCATCAAGGAGTTTATAAAGATACAAGATAACCCCTATAATATTCCACAACCGCACTCCCCACAAAGATTTGGCAATTAAGCACAAGTTCAAAAAGAACTCTCCCGTATAAAATGTCATTCCCGAAAGAACAACAAAGGCGACCTTGCTTTTAAAATAAAAGAAGGATTTCTTTGGACATAATCAAATCACATGAAAACATGAATTTGTATCCAAAATATTCAATTGAATTAACCACAAGAGAACCCATGATTAATTCAATCGGAATGCACAACTAAATTAACCACAAGAGAGTGATCAATTCAATTGGTCATGCTCAACATAATAAAACTTACGGAGCAACACAGTATATGCACAAAAATGTGGATCGGAGGTTGACCAATACTGCGGAATAAACAAGGATTCATTCTATTTATTTATTTTTATCACTATTTGCACAATGACATGTAATAGACTTAATCCTTGTAAACAAAAGTTTTATCCTTTCTTTCATCAAAATAATGACATAAAAGGCTTTAACTTTTGTATTGTCAAAAGTTCATTCTATCTTTTATCAATACTTTCATACCGACATAATAGAGATAACTTTTGAACAAGTATGGGACAGTCACAGGTTCACGGACGTAAACAACATATCCCATAACAATTTGCAATATATAAAATCATAAGGATTAAAATTGCAAAACAATCATCTTCCAAAAACATTAGAATTTAAATAAATAAATCTAAAACATGAAGATGAAAATGTTTGACATAGCTATGTGTACTCACAATAATGGATATTCCAAACCCTAGTTATTCTTCTAAAAAACACAAGAAATAAATTCTCATAAGAAGATTTACTATACAAAATCAAAAACAACTCTTATGAAACATTTCACTTACTTTGGATACTCTTCTCATATTCCCTATATTCATCAAGCTCGTCTTCAATCAGATCAATCCTGGACTCAAGATTATCCATCTTTTCTTCAAGTCTTTTGGAAGAGGACTCAAGCTCACTCTTCATAGCACGTATTTTTTCCAAGACGAGATTCATGGTTAAAGAGAACTTATCAAAATGAGAGACAGAGGGATTCCCATCAGATGAGGAATCATGCTTGTTAGAGCACATCTCACTATCATAGGAATCAAAACGAACCTTCTTAGAAGGAAAGAGAACAGTCCAAACATCACTTTCTTTGCTTGAAATACTAGATGAGGACATGATAGAAGAAGAGAAAATGAAATGCTCATATCAAGGAGAAATCTTCATCTTAAGAAGGAGTGAAGATATGGGACAAAATTTCCAAAACGACCTTTGACCAAAACCTTAACAGAATTTGGTTATCCACAAGAAAAAGTCTTTACAGGAAAATCCGTTCACGTACACAGACGGTTCTTAAAAAAAATGAAGAGCAAAAAGAAACATAATCAAACTTAAAAATTTCATTACAACCTTCTTGAAGATTATGATTCTTGCCCAATAGAAACAAGAATCATCTTAAACAGAATTACAGAATGTAATTTCTCCAATCCACAGTAGGACTGGGAGATTTCTTACGAGGGGATGAAGTATTTGATATTCCTTGTTTCTGCTTTTCCTTCAAGAAAGAAGAGTTATACACATCATTCTTTCCCCTTTTTAGCACAGTTTCGAATACTTTGTTTGTTGATTTTCGCAAACTATGAAAGGCTTTGGAAATCTATTTTGAAAAGAACGAGGATTTCATAGGAGATTTCTTTTTCATCTTCTGAAAATGAGGTTTAACAGAGGAGAAATATTCTTGATTTTTAGTGCATACAATTTCAAGATGATCCTGATTTTTATACAAGGAGGCCAAACTATTTGATAAGTCCTTGTAGTTCTCCCCATCATCCTTTTCAGAGTGATTTGAGAAGGACATAGAATCAGGAGTATTTGCTGATAATGCTTAACAGAATTAATCGAAGAAGTTCGATATTTCTTATTAGTATCACAGATATGAGTGATAGCAATTTCCTGTCTTAAATTAAACAGTTGACATTCCAGATCTTCAATCTTTTTAATCAATATTTCCTTTTCCAGTTGAAATACTTCTGGAGAAGTAAGATTGTGTTTCATGGAATAATCAGCACTGTTAGGAGGACAGGTGTGATTATCAGCAAAGAGGTTAAGAGAACTTTCACAGATATCGTCCTCAGGACAGTAGTCAAGAGTAGCCATCCATGCTTTAGTTAACTCACTTAACTTCTCATCAGAACTTTTGGAAGTATCATGGATACTTTTATAGCACTTAGAATAAACTTCATGATCATAGTTTTCTTGAACTTTTCTATCCCTCTTTCTGACTGACTGGGCCTTCTTTTAAGACTTTCTTCTATTTTGTCTAAGAGTTTTCTTAAGCTGTTGTATAAACAGTGACAGAGTTGAATTAAAGCAATTCTCATCCCTTGTATCAAACAATTTAGGACGTCGAGACCTCTTGTCAGATGTAGCAACATGGTTGCTTAACAAGTGACGTTTTTCTCTTTGAAAGAGTTCAAGATCGAGAATCTTAAGCTTTCCAACAAGAGTATTTCTGGAAAGTGTATCAAGGTTATTTCCCTCAACGATGGCATGCTTCTTAGAATCATATCTAGATGGCAGCGATCTGAGAATTTTTATCACAATGTCCTTTTTAGGAATAGTCTTACCCAATGCAAAAGATGCATTTTCAATTTCAGACACTTTGTGATTAAACTCATCAAATGAATCTTCATCTTCCATACGAAGGTTTTCTCAATCGGAATTAAGGTTTTGAAGCCTAGCTTCCTTTTCACTGGTATACCCTTCGAATACGGTTTCTAAGATATCCCAAGCATCTTTAGACCGAGTGGACGTAGTCACATGGTGCTGAAGATCTAGGATAATGGCATGTATGATGGCATTCAAACCGTCGGAGTTTTTCTTTGCAGCAAGTATCTCAGCAGCGTCATATGCACCAATATCCTTAGGAACGGTCGCATTCCCTACTGCCACAACGGGAGCATCATAAACATTAACTACATAAACCCATGATTGAAAATTACGCGCTTGAAGAAAGGAACGCATAGCAATTTTCCACCATAAGTAATTTGAGCCATCGAAGACTGGTGGTACGTTTATAGAGATACCACTTCTGTCCATATCATATCGCTACAAAAAATGACTTATAAGGTCTTTAATGTGTTTTCCTGCTCTGATACCAATTGAAAATGCGGGGGTACAACAACCACACCAAACAATTCGTTTGGAAATCTGAGAGGACTTACTCTAATATACTTTCTAGAGAATCAACTAGACAGACAGACTCAATCTAGAGAAAAGTATATACAAGAGTTTAATATCTCTGTTTCATAATGTAATCAGCAAATCAAAAAGATAGAAATCCGTGAGCCTGATTATTATGTGAAACAACTTGAACGGTACCAAAGACCAATGTTCAAGTGTCAATCAATGCAAATCAACAACCAAAGGTTGGATATTCTAACTGATTAATCTTAACACACAACCTATGATATTTCAATTATATAACTAAATATAATACGGAAAAGAAATAACACAGACACCAGAATTTTGTTAACGAGGAAACCGCAAATGTAGAAAAACCCTGGGACCTAGTCCATATTGAACACCACACTGTATTAAGCCGCTACAGACTCTAGCCTACTACCAATTAACTTCGGACTGGACTGTAGTTGAACCCTAATCAATCTCACACTGATTCAAGGTACAGTTACGTTCCTTACGTCTCTGATCCAAGCAGGATACTATGCACTTGATTCCCTTAGCTGATCTCACCCACAATCAAGAGTTGCTACGACCCAAAGTCGAAGACTTGATAAACAAATATGTCTCATACAGAAAAGTCTATAGGATTGAATAAATCTATCTCCCACAGAAATACCCAAGAGTTTTTGTTCCATCTTTTGATAAATCAAGGTGAACAGGAACCAATTGATAAACCGGTCTTATATTCCCGAAGAACAACCTAGTATTATCAATCACCTCATAATAATCTTAATCGACTAGTGAAACAAGATATTGTGGAATCAGAAACAATGAGACGAAGATGTTTGTGATTACTTTTATCTTTCATATTGGAGAAATTAATCTCGAGTCAATTATTTCAATTGTACTCAATACGATATAATCGGGCAAGATCAGAACACGCAACTACAAAGAAAATAGTTGGATCTGGCTTCACAATCCCATTGAAATTTTTGAAGTCGTTAACCTACAAGGTCTCGATAAGAAACCTAAGGTTAAAGGAGAATCGACTCTAGTTATGCAACTAGTAACACGCAGGAGGTGTGGGGATTAGTTTTCCCAGTTGTTAGAGTTCTCCTTTATATAGTTTTCAAATCAGGGTTTGCAATCCAAGTTACCTTGGTAACAAAGCATTCAATATTCACCGTTAGATGAAAAACCTGATTCAACCAAGCTAATATCTTTCAACCGTTAGATCGAACTTAGCTTGTAACATACAAATGAAATGTACCCTCATTTAGGTTTATATAACCGTACCTAAACGTGTACACCGTGTTGGTTCACAAATAGTTAACCGAGGTTAGCCATATGATTACTTTCATATCAACCTTATTCATCTTAACCATAACTAGTTCAAATGACTCAAATGAAACTTGTTAAAGAGTTGTTCAATTTCTATATTCTCATAGAATTATACAAGAACACAATTGAAGAAAAATTGGTTTGATTCACTCGAATCAACCATGAACATTATAGTCACGATTTGCAAAGATTGCATTCCTTATTATATAAATTTTTATGTTCATGTACAAAACCGATTTTAGAACTTTAACCTTCAAGTATCCAAACGGGTACGCATACTTGAAATACCCGGACCGAGATTGGTTTCCGGCAGTATGCAAACGGGTACGCGTACTTCCAATCCCAGCAGAAATTCTCGGATATAAACCTGTACGCTAGTACGCAAACAGGTACGCATACTTAGGTTCCCGGATTTCTCAAACCAACCGGTACACAAACGGGTGCGCATACTATGGTTCCCGGACATGGATTACATATGTGAAAGAGTGCACAACATGACATATCCAATTATGGTTAAGTGTTCTAAACTCTTTATTTCAATCATTGAAACATTCTTAGAGGATGACAATAGCCGTTTTCACACACTATTAGCATCAAAGCAATTTTAAAGTTATTGAAATAATCATAACGAAACATTCCAAGACAAACACCAAATGATTGTATCACACAAACCATGTAAGATGTTACTCGGAAATTTTATCATGATATAAGATGAACTTGGTCGAAGCGAAAGCTTGCCAACACATATTTCGAGAAATATGTAAGCGAGATATACTCAACTCGAAATCTCAGATGTGTATATAGAAAACTATATCGTAATACGACTTATGTCTCAATATAGGAGATAGAGTAGAAATAGACTTTCCAAGTGATAGATGAGTTCAAGTCTCTACATACCTTTTGTCGATGAAGTTCCACAAGCTCCCCTTAGTAGTTCTTCGTCTTCAAATGATGAACGCCATGAAGTCTAAGCTCAACTACACAATCTATTTCCTAGTCCGAGACATTTATAAAGAAATCAAGACTTATAGTTTTGATCACTAACATTGACAAACATGCTTGAGATAGCAGCGCATGCGAGTTGGACCGAGCAGTTCTCTAACAGTAATCGATTCAGTTTCTCACATCTCTCAAAAGATATTTCATGAACTCCTCTAGAATTGGGTATTGGTTGACTATGGAACCTACCTCTTTCCCTCAAAGACTCATTTATTTAACTAACCTGGTTTTTTAACTTGGTAATAGCCAAAGAGTTAGCCTGGACCATCTTTTTATTGTCTTCTAAACCTAGGGAAATTGACTCCTGAAACTTAACAGTTTGCTAGGTTAACAAGGAGAAAGACTCTTCTTAACCAATGATATCTTATCTGAAGGGTTCTGTACTGCTTGACCTGAAGGATTCTTAGTATATCCAAAACCTGGAGGAGCATTAGAATTACTAAATTGACCTTGATTTTAGCCCTTAGATCATGAAAGGTTCGGATGGTTTCTCCAACCAGGATTATAGGTTTCTGAATATGCGCCAAACTTCTGAGAGTTATCGAATCTAGGAACAAGAGCACTTGAGAAATATTTCATGATAATAGGTAAAGAGACAAGAAAAGAAATGGATCAAGAATTAAATATTATTATAAATTTTAGAAAAATGAATAAACCCAAATCTATGTAAATTGGGATCCCAACAATTTATATCAAAGAGAAAAATTAAATTCTAATGCTAACAGATTTTGAAAGATTAATTTAATTGATGTTAAAGTAATTTTAGGTGTTTTTAGTTTTGTTACAAGTTTGGTGAATGACCTTTGATGATATTTTTTTAAAGTAGTGAACGAGATAATGTTCTACTGCCCATAGGATTTTCTCTAACGATTAACTATGTTTGTCCCAAAGGGTTGTATGACTTACATGCACAATATTAAAAGATTCGAGGATATGGACATGTTTATTAACCAACTCCTCAAAACATTTAGACCTGGATCGATCGGTTCGATTCTTCTCAGAAAATTACGACATGTATGAATCAATGGATACATTTGAAATACATATCCTTGCCCGTGCCGTTACGGCATGGGTTGAGACCTAGTATTTAATAAATCACATATAATATTATAGTTGAATGATGTGTTTTGTAGTTGTAGTAAAAAGAGGGATTCGATTCTCGAACTTGTGAAGGATAACTTTAGACTTAAATTCAAAACTAAATAGAAAAATCACTAAAAATTATAGCAAACACTGACAAAGTTGATATCAATATTAAAAGAACACTGAGGCTGAGATTCCACTATTTTCCAAGTTCAAAGTGATCCAGTATTTATATTCATGCAATTTTCTCGTTCAATTTGATTCTAAACTATTGCAACATGTAGATTTTCAAAACAACAAGTGTAAATCCGAAGCATAAAACATCAAAAACCTAGGTCCAAGAATGCTCTATCAAAAGAAATAACAATTTCTCAACAAAAATCATTCAAACAATTTTCAATCAAGGCAAATAATCATAAAATAATTGCAATAAAATAAAAAAAATAGAATATACCACTTTTTGTTGAAAAAATAGCTTCCTCTACCGCCTCAGCAAAGGGATTTAGGTCCTCATATTAATCACTTGCTCAAAATACATGTTTATAGCTCAAAAACTGATTACAAGGGAGAAAAGAGTATACTGTAGTCGCTGAAAGTCTAAAACAGAAGACTGAATCGTTGCTAAAAGGTTTCGGTGACTGCAGACGGGAACGATAGGAGCTTTGTGTAGTTGAATATAAAACTGCTTCTCCGACTGACTCTGTGGGTCTTATGTTCTTCGTCTTCTTCTTCTTCAGCAGCAGCAGCAGCAGAACGCGTTCGACTCCTGTTGATTTTTTTTCCGCTTCTCTAAGGCTCTAAACTTCCCCTAACTTGTCCATTCCCCTCCTAGGACTCAACAGCATCCCTTTTATACGCAACAGGTGAAGAAAATCTCGAGAAAATCTTCCCGATATCTTTTCTTCTTTTCCAACCCCAAGTCACCGGATATTATTCCCTTTTTATTTCACGAACCTTCCCTGAATCATGAGAACAAACCATTTTTTTACTCCTTACCAAACTTGATAGGTACGAATCCTACATGGATATATATTCTCCAAAACAACTCATAATTTCCATTTATAAAACAGTAGAAACGAGGAAAATAACTCGTCCCCTGTTTTTCTTCCAATCCGGGTTCTAGCCAATTCTACTCGATCAAAGCAAACGTACCAACCCTGTTAAGATTAAACTGGCCCATTGAAACTAATTCTGGCGATTGAATCTCCTCCGAAACCTCCCAAAAATCCAACCCTAAAATCTGTTTGTGACTGCACATTTTCCCGCCAAATTTCATTTTCAAAACCGTGAAGAAAAATGTCCCCCTATCCAATCCCGGTCTGTGCTTAGCAGCTGCCTGGAAATGGGTTACCCCTTATCCAAAATGAGAGTCCGGATAGCAAATGTCCTCCCAGGTGCCTTCAACAACTTTTCGAGCCAATTTCGCCGCAAAAGCCTATTTCTCCAAAAACACCTACAAAGGGATAAAATACCAAAATTAGTACAAAAATGGGTACTAACAATATACACAATAGAGATGAAAATAGACACATAAAAGCGTCTATCATTGAACAAACTACAACCTTAGATTTATCTTCTCCCTAGTTAAATCCTGACCGCTCTTTATCTAGCCTAACTTGTCCAAGCTTTGTTTTATATTCTTGATTTATGCTCACTCCTAAAACTGAATCTCATATTGTTGTTATTGAAGGAACTGTAAAGTTTGAGGGTGTTCAGAGATATGCTATGAATAAGACGATTACTGTTGATTTTTAAGAATTTTATTTTTCTTAAAGTTTACCTCAGCTAACTACTTGGATAATTAAAGTTCAAACCCATCTGAAGTGTTGCCATTATAAGAATTATGGAATCGTATGATCCCGGTTTTGTATTTTATGGGAAATCTGGTGATTTAGTCTTTACAACTTGCAAAGAAGGTGTTGGGAAATCTGGTGATTTAGTTTTTGCAACTTGCAAAGAAGGTATTAGGTGCAATGCGTATAAAAAGTATCGTTGCTTAGAATTTGATGGTATCTGGCTACGGGAAGCCAGATATTATGATATCGTTTTTATCTGTTCTTCTAACTGATAATGTTTCACAACTATTTATCGGATTATGAGTTGTTGTTTTTTTGCTTATCTTTTAAAATTCAGTGCAATGATGAATATGGATTTTCTTTTATTATGTTACCAATTTCCTTTTATCATATTAGTGGGTATAGCTATTCTTTGTGTCTATTTGTTTGATGTCAATTAAAATTGCTCTTGGAAGCATTTGGTAATCCAAGAACGGTTAGGAATGATCACTCGAAATGTTTTTTTTTGGGATAGTTTGGTGTTTGCATCTCACTTGGTTCTAATTCATTTGATTTTGTTTGTATGTGTGTGTACCAGGAGGCCTTTTTTATGAGGTTTTTTGGTTGCATGCAGTCATTTTGGCAAGTTTGTTGAGATCCACTTCGACGGGAGTGGTAGGATATCAACATTGCTCGAAAAATCGTACAAAATCCGTAGATGTTATCTTTCATCGATGATGAGGTTCTAACTCTTTTCAAGGTTGGATCAGTAGTTGATAAAATTTGAGATTTGCGTTATTCTTTTCTTTGTTGAAACCAGATTACACTACATACAAAAATGGTGGTATGCACTATGCAAGAATATGCATTACCAAAAATTGCCAACTTCAGAATGCACTATGTTAAAGTAGATGAACTTAGGTATACCCTTCATGTAATGCTTATTTGGTTATCCTGGTGAAATTCTTCCCAACTGTAGCTTTTTCTTCTTATATGCTGACTGACAAACGCATAGACAAAAGCAACATCTTGGTAACAGTACGGACGGAAGATACCGGCCTTGATTACTCCACAGACTCCATCGGTGAGATTGGGGTGTTTTTCTGTAGTCCTCTTCTAGCTTGCGGGTTATGCTTTTCAGAAACCCACCATAAGCTTTCGTCAGAGATTGTAAATGGGGAGCAACATGGTAATCTCATATCGATTTGGATTATTACAGTTGGAGTTTCTTTCTTGCACTTGAGTAACTATCTGGTGTTGCTGTAGTGTTTTATTATGAGCAACAGTTGTAAAATACTTTACTGCAGCAGTATAGACCGTCTCTATGTTGAAGGTTAAATGGAAAAAGTAAGCATTTTTCCGATGCCATAGGTATCGCCACCCATATAGAACTACGTTGAAAAGAATTCTAGCCGTATATATATATATATATGTGTGTGTGTTTAATTATCTGGCAGTTTTTAGATTCTGTACTAATTTGTATTCTAGCCGTATATATAGGTGTTCAACATCATACTTGCAACATTAGCATTTCGAAGGGGTCAGTTGAATTCTGCTCTAATTTGGTCAACAATGGATCATATGTATATTATTTGTTTACCTATGGATTTTGCAGGTATCAACAAACCGCATCCATCTCTCACTTCCAAAATCTATTAAAGGTAATTTGCCATACAATTAACGTTTTAATGTCTACAATTTACTTGAAAACTGCTATGTACCAGACAGAAGATTTGATGCAGAGCACATATATTATGTTCATATATGTTATGAGTCTACATTCTTTATCACAATCCAATCGTGTTAGCGTTATCTTTCTTTTTGACTAATGTATATGTTATTAATGGGAAATGGTGATGATAATGGTGATGCATGGAGTGTAGCACAATGAAGAAGCCAGATTCAGAAGATCGCCAGGAGGCACTAGCTTTGCATTTTCACCAAAACATGTTTTTCATTTTTGGCCTTTAGCTCACTAAAATGATGGGTATTTAGGTAGTTTTTTTCTTTAGCTGGCATTCAAAAAAAATTAATGGTCATTCGAAATTTTATGTAGGTGCGGTCATCATCTCGAAGTGTTGTAGTATTTAATTAGAAAATATAATAGAATATCAGAGTAGTAGTTGGCACTAGCTTTTGCATTTTCACCAAAACATGTTTTTCATTTTGGTGTTTAGCTCACTAAAATGATGGGTATTTACTATTTAGGTAGTTTTGTTCTTTAGCTAATATTCAAAAAAAAATTAATGGTCGTTCGAAATTTTATGCGGGTGCGGTCATTATCTCGAAGCGTTATAGTATTTGATTGGAAAATAGAATAGAGTCTCAGAGTAGTAGTTGGTTGAGAGAAAATAGTAGTACGGTGGGTTAATGATACTCTTACCTAATTTCAACTTTGATTAGCTCTTAAAAAATCAGTTTCGTAAAAAATATAGTTCTTAATTTATAGCAAAAGTTGAAGACGGGTTTCAAAAACTATTGTCTTAATATGACTGAAACATAGTTGGGTTTTGTAAAAGTTGAAGCAATATTTGTACAAAATTGGCATTGTCCACAAGTTTGATTGGATAGGCAGAAAAATAAGAAACAAAAGAACTGGATTGCAACTCATGACCATTATATTGTGATCTAACTGAATTTCTATTTTAGTAGCAAGTTATAATCTACTTTGTTTCTGATTTCCAACTGTTTTGGGATCTCCTACAAAAAAGACAGTTCTTAATTTACCCCTTTTCTGTACCATTATATTATGAATCCATACAGTGAAATAGAAAAGTTCGGATTTATTGTAGTTACTATCGAAAGTCGTTACTTTTGTGATAGGTTTGCATCAAATACGTTTATATCCAACATCAGGTAGCATTGCAGCTGAATAAAATTACACCACAACGGCATATAATATGATCAATTACTGAGACTATGATTTTAGTTCCATAGAGTAAGAATTTGCATCACCGGCTTACTCATTCCCAATTCAATTGTAAACTTTTGTTGTTCATGTATATTTTACTATAGTATGACTGTCTGATTCTTCAATTAATGTTTCTATGACAGTTTGCACTGTAGTTTTCTTTTATGGCTTAGTTTCACTTTTTAATTATTTATTTTTTAATAGAATCAATTCTTTGTGTTTTTTTACAGCTAAAGAACTATTGTACCAGTCCATTTTACACAACTGCTGTCATAATATGAATAAGGTATCCTATTGTGCATCTATCACAGCAAAGAATATAACAGCACCTATAGGCAAAGATGGGGGTCAACAGTGACATAAACAAACCCATGTACGAAGGAAACGCTGAATACAAATAACTGTCATACACAGGAAATAGCAACAGGATTGCACGTAGAATCCAACCAGTTATATAAATGACCGCAAAAAAGTGGTGGTTACTAACTAATGTACCGAAACACTCTCTTTCATAATTCTTATAAAGTGTTTGGATTATGTATTACTTTCTGGCATAATTTTTATTGGTCATGTTAATGATTATGAAGAAATTGATCATATCATTTAATTATGGGTTTGAGTGGCATTTAAAGAGGTAAGGTTATAAGAAAGAAATTGTAAACTTCTTCCTTTTTTCTTGGGTAAAATGGAAACTTTTTATGTTATTGTTGAAATGTTCTTATTTCCCGTTTCTTCATTTTGAGAACAAATAATCACTGTCTTTGTTATTTTTGATTTTTATGTTATGGCTAAATGGAAACTGTGCGTGTAAATTATACTTTGGTGTTCTGTTTATTTGTCTTTCTTCTGACATAACTATTCTACTACGTTTCTTGAGTTCATCCAGGCCAGTTCTAAGATTTAAAAAATGAATTTGGTGATGGTAGTGTTGATTTCTGAAGCTTCCTCATAAAGCATTTCAGACTTCAATCATTTGCTTAAATTTTATTCATGGTTTATGGAGAAATTTTGTAGTCAGTTTTGCGGCGAAAAAAATTATGAAAAAATGTGAGAGGAGATGGTATTATGAGATAATCCTGATAAATTGTAGAACAATGGGAATGGAGATGGTATTATAAGATCATGTTAATAATGTTTCTAATATTCAGTTAAGTAGTTGGACTTAAATCGGTTGGAAAAAAAAATCATGTGATAAAATTATTTATTAGTTCGTATCTCTTGAGTCCTATCAAGACAACAATTACTTGCTTAACAGTTGCTTAATGCAGGACTAATCAAGTATCAAAAAAGTTAACAAAATAAAACTTTACAAACTTAATGAAAGTGTATGTATTAATAATAAGGTACTTTCAATTGGCGAGTCCAATTTTGTGCACACTCCTTTAATGAGTGTCCACGTAACAAAACAACCTCATTGGTTGTTGCAAACAACCCGTTATCTATATGATAAAAATATTTTTGTTTTTGTTTTTATTTAATTTAAATCTTTAAAAGGTAAGAGGATATTTATCATATCTACTAGTTACCTTAAACGTAGGATTCTTAAAACAAGAAATACATAATTGACAATTTAATTTTAACTCAAGGATACCAATAACTAATTTAGTATACTAGTAACTAATTTAATTAGTGTTTTCAGAAAATTATACAAAAGAATACGAAGTTTTCTTAACATTTATCATGTAATTCTGATGACTTGCTTGTTCCGGTTGATTATCATGGAATGATATGATATATTGTGCCAGTTCCATCGCCATTTATTATTTGTCAATTCAGTAATAGGTATGTTGAGTACACCAGTTTGATAAAAAGCTTCACGTATGCATATTTGATTTGATTTCACACTGCAAATGCTAGCTTTACCGGCACAACACGGGCAAAACTATAAAATCAAATAAACGAGTAAAGTCTCATGGATGTTTTCATCATCATAGCTGGTAGAAATTGATCCTTCCGCTTCAAAACAATTGAGGGTAGAAATTGATCCTTCTGAATTTCAAAGGAAATTTCATATCGTCATGATAGTTTATTAGTTGTAAGATAGGAATTCTAAAGCAATACTATTATCTATTTACATTTTGAGAATCCTACATTTAAGGTAACGATTAGATATGATATTTATCATCTTAACTTTTTAAGTTATAAATTCAAATTAAATGAAAAAAAATTGATTTTATTAATTAAATAACCGGTTGTTTGTAACAACCAATGGGATCGCTTTGTTACGTGCACACTCTTTAAAGGAGTGTGCACAAAATTGGACTCTCAATTGGCACAGATAACTCATTGGTATTTAGAACCAAATTATGGTAACTCATAAAGGACCATGAACTCATTCAAGTTAACCTTCTTTGTAAACGTCATTGCTCTGCGTTAATTGGTATGAGCACTAATATGACTAATTCGAATAAGTTAAGAAACTGAGCGATACATAGAAAGAACCAGAGCCTGGGCCGTTACGGCACAGGTCATTTTCTAGTTACTCGTACAAGACCTGAAATAAAATATATGGTTTAAAGGACATATTCCTAGACACTCCGTTATTACTTGAGTTGCTTGCCACATGAGATTAAAGACTAGAGCCAATCTTCTATCCTAGGGAGTTGTGGATCTGTCTAATTGTTTATTGTGCCAAAATATTATGGAAGATGAAGACTACTTGTTTCGTGAATGCCTTTTTTCTGTTGATATATGGAAATTATTACTCTTGAAAATAGGTTATACTAGAGATATCAAGGAAGATTGGAATTAGTAGATTCATTGGTATGTTGAGGAGTTTAAGGGTGTTGGTGGGGTAGCTATCGTTAAGAATTTTGTACTCAACAACTTTATTTATCATATATGTAAAAAAAGATCAAGATGTTTTTTACTGCTCACAGTTTCTCCATTGATTCTGTGAGTGTTCAAATTATCTCAGATGTCAGATTTAAGGTTTCTACTTGTAATTTGATGGATGTGGATACTCTTCAAGTGCAAAGATTTTTAGACTCTTGGGGTCACTTGTAAACTGGTGAAGATGAAAATAATTCCTTGTAGATGGTTGTTTCCAGCAGCTGATATAAATATAAATGAGTCAAGAAGGGATGATTCTGGATGTTGTAGTGTTATTATCACAAACAGTTAAGGAATTCCTATTGCTGCAGATATTGAAGTCTCTTGTCCTGAGACTGCATTTACTTATTAAATGCAGGGGCGGAAGTAGGTTTGGAGATAGATGATAAGATTCAACTACCTAGGATTCATATTGACACCGATTCTATGACAGTCTTTCAGTTATTCAAAGTAAATATCCTATCCCAATTTGGACTGTTTTGCACTTGTAGAGGAGGATAAACCGTTTGATCAAGAAGTTTAGAAGAGTTAAATTCTCTCATGCTTACAGGAAAGCAAATATGGCTGCAGATATTCTGGCCGTTATTCACCCTAGATATTCGTTTGGGATCTCCTTAACCCCGCAGAATGTTTCAGAACCAGGGGGCAAAAAAAAACTCGGACTTGATACAAAAATTCGAAACTAATACCTCTTTTTTTTTTTTGATTGGTAGGTAAAAAATATGATCCTGACGAGTTTCGAACTCGGGTCACTAGTATCATCACCCAATAACTTTACTACTGTGTTACGGTGATATCAGCATATCCAATATCTCGAGGGATGATGGAATATACGACCATCGAAAAATGTATTCGCCGTCCTTTGTCAGCGACAGAACGAGGAATCTATATCTGGGTGGGGTGAAAGGGTTTTTTTCTTCATGGATGCTCAATTTAATTTATTCGGTTACGAAAAATGCGGTAAAATATTCGAGACGAGCAAGACACAACATGCCATCGATGCCTTGAGCATTAAGCTCAACTTAAAAAATGCATCAAGATTAGATGAATAAGGAAAAAGCCCTTTTTGTCGGTAGGAAAATTGGATTAATTAAATAAATAAAGAGAACTATAGAAACACAACATAATAGTTGAAGTTGAGCTTAACAAAATGGCGATTCGTGATTGGAATGTTGTTAAGGTAAAGTGTATTTTGTACATATAACAATCAAAATTGAGCAACGATATAACAAAAACCTACATATACATCCATTGAGAGTTTAGTGTGGTGCTAAGTGATGTAATTTTTACAGTGGTAAGAAAAATGGTTTGTTTAAGACTTGTGAAGATTCGATTTTTAGATTCAAAATAAAATAGAAACTGGAAAACTCAATTAAAGTTGTTATCAAGATTTTTAAATGCACTGAAACTCAGGATTCCACCAATCTCCAATTTTTATGTGATTTAATCTAATCAATATTCATGCAATTCTTTACATTTAAAGTGATTCTAATATTTTGCAAAGGTAGATTTTTATAATAACAAGTGTATTTCGAAAGCATAGAATATCAAAAACCTAGGTCTAAGTATAAGCTATCAAGAGAAATCACAATTTCTTAGGAAAAATCATTCAATCAATTCTCAATCAAGGCAAATAATCATAAAAAAAGATTGCAAAAAAAAAAAAAAAAAATTACCACACAAGTCATGGAAAATTGGCTTCCTCCGTCGCCTCACCAATGGGGTTTAGCTCCTCATATTATTCACGTGCCCAAAATAGGTGTTCATAGTTCCAAAGTTGATTAAAATAATGAAAAACAAGAAAACTGACTGTTTGCAACGCTGTAGCGGCGTTACAAACTAGCTGTTACTAACTGTTACAGAGAAAATTATAAAAGCTTACTGTCACCGAGACGACAGTATTTGGAATGAATAGGTGACGTTTTTCTACGACTTTCCTTGGGTGTCCTCTGTTCTTCTTCTTCTTCGTAGCAGTAGTTAGGGTTTTTTCTTCTGAAATTTTCCGGAGCCTCTGCAGTCTTCCTAACCCCTATGAAACTACCCCCAAAGCACCGACAACCCTTCATATGACTCCTAAGAACCTTTTATATCCACCATAGGGTCCAAAAATATCGATTAAATCCCAAAATTCCTTTGACAGAAAGTCTAGCTCGGACGTTTTCTTCAAGTCACGGGATTATCTCCTCCTAAACACTCTACGCGTCTCTCAGGTTTATCCAACCTCCTTCCCAAGATAGAATACCACCTGGATATAGAAGATATTTTCCCTTTCATGGCGGAGCCAGGTTTCCAAAACAGGGGGGGCTAAAAAAAAAGTAGGAAATACCATTAGGTCCTAGAAATAATATATTAGAGAGAGTTTGGTCCAGTTGACCTAGTCAACTGTCTGTTTGGTCCTTTTTGGAAAAATATATTATAGTTTGGTCCTAAAAATTATAGTTTGGTCCTAGGATGACGTCATGGATGATGTAATTGTCACTAGGTAGTGGCAGAAATACCCTTTTGGTACCATATATATAGAAAAAGTCAATAGAAAATATCTTATTTCATATTTAATTTCTCTCTCCTCCTGTTTTCAGATCTAGTTTCTCTCTCCATTTTTTTTCTTCTTTTTTCTGTTGATGCTCATGAAAACGATGAAGAAGGATGATAATCTTTTGGTTTTTTCTTCTATGTAGCTATTATTGATGTTGAATATGATGATAAAGATGATGAAAACGGCAAAGATTTTTGTGTTTCTTCGTCATTTGTTGCTGCTGCTGCTGTTGAAGAAGATGGAGATGATGAAGACGACGATGATTTTGTGTTTCTTTTCTTCTCTGTTGCTGCTTCTTCTGTTGAAGATGATGTAGACCATGAATATGATGAAGACTATGAAGATTTTTATGTTATTTGGATGTATTTTTTTGATTTTGATGTTGAAGATCTTGATCTTGATTTTGCTGCTCGTGTTAAAGATAATGTTTTGTTGCTGTTAAAGACGATGATGTTTGTTGCTGCTGTTGAAGATGACGAAGATGATAAAGATGATGCTACTGCAGTTCATTCCAGAAATGAACTCTGTTTTATATAGGTTTTTATCAGGAGTTCATTATAGAAATGAACTCTGGTTTATATAGGTTTTTATCAAGAGTTCATTCCAGAAATGAACTCTGGTTTATATAGGCTTTACCAGGAGTTCATTTATGGAATGAACTCTGGTTTATATAGGTTTTTAGCAGGAGTTCATTTCTGGAATGAACTCTGGTTTATATAGGTTTTTAGCAGGAGTTCATTTCTGGAATGAACTCTGGTTTATATAGGTTTTCTGAAAAATTAAGTAGAAATTAACAGGAGTTCATTTTGACGAATGAACTGCTACAAAAAAATAAGTTGGAATTAACAAGGAAGGGTACTTTGGACAGTTTAATATTTTTAAATAATTATGGACCAAACAGTAAAGGCGTTTTCCCAAAAGACCAAATAAACATGGGACCACCTAAAAAAGGACCAAACAATTATTTTCTCAGCACCTAGAAATTTTCAGCACCTTCAGTAGTGGCTTGGAATCCTACTGAAAAAACCCCAAAAGCACATTTCAAAGGGTTCATCTTTAGTTTGTATTCACAACACCTTTCGAACACCTTCCGTAAAACATTTGTATGGGCCATTCGAGTTTTCAATTTGACCACTATGTCATCCACGTAATCTTCAACTTTCTTGTGCATCATGTAGTGGAAAATTGTAGTCATGGCGCGTTGATAGGTGGCGCCAGCATTTTTCAAACCAAAGGACATCACAGTATAATAAAAGTTTCCAAGGGGAGTTCGAAAAGCTGTCTTACTTGCATCATGTTCGTACATCTTTATCTGATTGTAGCCGCTATACCCATCCATGAAGGAGAACATGTCGTGTCCACTGGTGGCGTCTACTAGCATGTCGATATTGGGAAGGGGAAAATCGTCCTTGGGGCAGCATTTGTTCAGATCTCTGAAGTCGACGCAACACCTAATTTGACCGTTTTTCTTCTTTACAGGAACCACATTGGCTAGCCAGGTGGGATAGTGAATGGGTTTGATGAAGTCGGCCGCTAGTAGCTTCTGAATCTCGATCTTGATCTGTCCCTCTACATAATGCCTGAATTGCCTTGGAGATTACTTGACCGGTTTGGATCCGGGTATTACATGCAGATGATGAGTGACCAGTTTTTCATCCAGGCCGGGCATTTCCTCGTATGTCCATGCGAATATGTCTTGGTACTCCTTAAGAAGATAGACAAGTTTTGTGCGTTCATCCGCACATAGAGCCGAACTGATAGAGATAGCCCTTGGAGATTCCTCACTTCCAATGTTGACGATTTCGAGCTCATATGTAGTGGAGTCGGTGCCATCTTGCAACTGCCGTGGAGCGTCTGGTATTTCTTCTCGCGGCGTGTCATTCTGGCTGCATTCCCTTGGGTGGAGAGACTGGGTGGCAGTCTCCCCTGTTAATTGCTAACATCGGCGCCTATATACGGTTTTCCCTTTTTGGTCACTACTCGCCACAAAATCCCGCTCCCTCTTGGTATGAAGATGAGACGAGCTTTTGTTAGACAAAGGAGAGTCGGCGTTTCCCGGAGACATGTCGTGAGATCTAGATTCTTTGTTCGGTGATGCGAGCCGGTCTTCCTCTTCGATCGACGTCCATGTAGGGAGTGGAGTGCAGTAAACCTTGCTTAATGGATCTTATGAATTTTCTCTTGGCTCGAACAGCTCCACGTCACAAATTGGTGCATATGGAGATAATGACGCAGAAATGCGAACAACTTCTTTATTCAGCATAATTTTCAGGCATTGGTGATATGTTGAGGGAATAATCTTATTATCGTGAAGCCAAGGTCTTCCCAGTATCATGTGGTAGTCTGGCTCCTTTTCTATTACATCGAATTTCACTTTCGACTGAACAGGCCCTACTGACAGATTCAGATAGATGTACCCATATGTGCTGGTTTGGTTTCCTTCAAAATCTGTCATCATGGTAGGTTGTCGTACAAATTTATTTGGCCGAACCTTGGCTGTCTTGAGAGTCTTGAGCGGAATAACATTTGATGACGCTCCTGTATCAATGAGAGCCCTCTTGAATTCTGTATCTTTGATGCGTGCAGTAACACGTAGGGCTCTATTATGGCCTTCTTCTGCCATCATGTCATCTTCAGTAAATGTAACATTGTTTATGGACATCTCTGACGTTTTTGAGGCTTCAGGGCGTGAAGGAGCCAAGCGTGTGTCCAGAGATATCTGACTGATCGCAGTGAATGTCTCCGCTCGTTGGTCCTTTGAGAGGTGTAGGAGCTCACACAAACTTTCTACTAGAGAAGCTGCTTCCTGATCCACCGGCCTCCGATTGGTAGTGAAACTGTTGATTTGAGGACGATCATCATTTGAGGAGTCAGTCCCCAGTGCTAGGATTTCCGAAACAGAGGAGCCGCCCAAATCTGATGTCAACCTGACGAGGAAACTGAGCATATTTTTTATCGTCTCCTTCATCAGATCCATGTTCCTTGTGTGAATTCTTTATACTCGCGCCAACTCGATCAAGGTTGGGATTTCGCCATTTGCCGTGTAATCAGGTATGGCGCTTTGGGTAGAAACATTACCATTTGCAAGATTTTGGCCAGCACCTTGAGTTGTTGAATTAGTCCTAAGACCAACCATCTTTGTGAAAATTCTTGCAAAATGAAATGAAAATGAGAAATTGGATTTGCAACCGAGAGATTAATCTCCCACTGTGGTCTCCAGTTGTTTTGGGGTAAAAACTGATCCTGCTGATTTTGGTAAATTTGGGTGTGTTGATGAGAAACGAATTCAAACCCTAAACAAATGCACTGCACGGGAGTACTTTAGATTCGAGAGATCAATCTGTACAATCCTGGCCTGAACCAAGAAATGGCCGTTCTAGTCTTGCTTCGGTCACAAAGTGAAGGAAAAGGGTTTTATGACTTGTATCAGAATATGGAACTGGCTCTCAGAATGTAAGCTATCAGTTCTTGGTGTTTTCTGGATACTTGTGTTGTTGTTAACCAAAACTATGTTGTTTGTCGAAATAGGTTGAAAACCTATTTATACAAGTCATTAAGCACCCTTGATCTCGTAGGAAGTGGAGACAGTTAAGTAGTGGAGAAGTGGGATTGTGTAGAAGCGGTTTACCATCACGTTCCCATTGTGAGGGGAAACTGGTCAGCCTTATACCCATTATCCTCTTACTGCTATTTAACCGTCCGCTCCTTCCTAACACTTTCTTGTAATGGGCGCATTGCACGCCGCATGCTGTAAACCGCCAGACCAATACCCTGATGAGTATCCCCAAGTTTGTGACATGTTTGATGTCTCGAGTGTTTTGTGGAAAAATGTGCAACAAGTTGATGAGTGGGTCTAATGTGCAAGACCTGGTTATTCTACCCAATCGTACGCAAGTTAGGAAGCATTATGGCATAGTAGCGCCTACACAGTGACACAGTGGCAATGTGGCGCCTGTTAGTGGCACAATGGCAATGTGGTGCCTGTTAATGGATAAGTGGAGGGGTGATGCCTTCCAATGGCGTAGTGGCAAGGTGGCGCCTGCCAATGGCATAGTGGCAAGGTGGCGCCTGCCAATGGTGTAGCGGTCAAAGTGGCGCTTGCTACATCTTGGCATATTGTTGTTGGATCCAAATATGGCTTAATGATATTAGCTATAGTTGCCACATCGAACTTAATGCCTAGGTGATGCTATTTGGCATGGGGCAGCGTAATGGCCCTGACCAAATTAGGGTTTGGCATATCAAAACCCTAAGTGGTGCGCGCGGCTAGGTGGCGTGGCGCAGCGGCATCTTGGCAAATACTGCCTTGGCCATTTTGATTAAAGAAGCCATGGTAAGGCCATAACGTGGGTAATCATAATATGGCACGGGCGCCATTCTTTAGGATCTCCTGGGTCTCGCATGGCTTGTGGTATGTTGTGGGCCAAAAGTAGCATAATTGGGCCACGACTAGAAAAATAGGGTTTCCCTTTGGTTTGACCAAGGCCATTGGCATATTGCTGCCGCGGAATGGCATGGCCTGCCAATTGGCATACTGGCGTGATTTGGCAGGTTGGCTAGCCAATTGGCATGGCGCCTGTGATGATTACCAGGCACGGTTTGGGATGGTTTGTAGATGATCCCAACACTTGGGCACAGAATGCAGCAACGGTATTGGCACGCTGCTTGTGGTGTCATGGTGATGCATATTTGGTCGCGTTAGGAAGCGGCTAAACTTAATAAATCAAGTGACCAAATTGTACGGACATGATTGTTTTTTGGAGACTGGCTTGGGATGTCTAGATTAGATTCCTAATGGAATTAGGCGCATCGACCCACCAACTTCCAACTTTATTAAAAGTGTGTGTGGCTGGTTTTGAGCGATCTGATTGGTTGATGGGAGAGGGGGCCGGCAAGAGAAACATGGAGCATGGCCAACGGCCACAGGCGGCACCCATTGGGGAGGTTTGGCCGGATATGTGGCGTGGCCACGCCTCCTTTGTCATTGCTCCTACTGGCTCCACGGAGGATCAGTTTCCTAGTTTACCTAGGTTTGGCCTCGACCAATAGGGTTCGAGATATTTGCACAAGGCGCAAAAGACCTAATGTTTGCAAATTAATTAGGCTGAATCTTGTGAGTTATCACAAAATTGAACAAATTTAACAAATTTTGCGTGTTGACACAAAATTCTTTTTATTCTCAGAGAGCAGTTAGCGCGTCTTCTGATTGAGCATTTTCATGCAGACCTTAATTTTGATACTTCGGTAAATTCATGCTACTCAGCTGAGAGTGAACACTAATTGTCATGTCATACCAATACTAAGGGTTCATCTGGGGAACATAGCATAGGAAAATACTTAATAAACCATACACTAATAAGTAATGTAGGCGAGAGTTTACAAAATGTTTGGGATTGTTGCTACATGCACCATTATGAATAAATATACTAAGTTGCTCAATACATGTGTGAGTAGTGAGGCTCGGGCACTCATTAGTTTTAAATGGCTCAGTCCTTTTGCAGACGGCGCATTAAACACAGGGTTTTACAACTTTAGCCCCGAACTAAAAACCACCATCAACAGTAGTGTGAACTACACAATAATTCTCCCCCTTTTGTCCATATAAATTGGCAAAGGTACAAAAACTAGCGGGATCATAATGAAATTCTCATAGAGATACTTCATGACTAAAAGAGAACATATCAACTTTATTTCGATTATTTCACATAGTTGAAACTTAGTGTATTCATCAAGGAGTTTATAAAGATACAAGAAAACTCCTACAATATTCCACAGCCGCACTCCCCATAAAGATTTTGCAATTAATCACAAGTTCGATTAAGAACTCTCTCCCATAAAATGTCATTCCCGAAAGAACAACAAGAGCGACCTTACTTTTACAAGAAAATAAGGATTTCTTTGGATATTAACAACAAAAATGAAACATGAATTTGTATCTAGAACTCAATTAAATTAACCACAAGAGAACCCATGATTAATTTAATCGGAAATGCTCAACATAAGAAAACTTACGGAAATGCACAGTACTTTCACATAGAAGTGGATCAGGGAAAGATCAATACTGCAGAATATACAAAGATTCATTCTATTTTCATATATATTTGCATAATGATTCCATAGACTTAATCTTTGTTATCAAAAGTTCATTTTATTCTCCATCAATATTTGCATAATGACATATAATAGACTTAACTTTTGACAGATATGTACAATCATAGTTCACGGACGTAAACACACATCCCATAATTTTTTTGCAATATATAAAACCAATAACGGTTAATACTGCAAAATCATCTTCCAAATAAACTTTAGAATTTAAATAAATAAATCTAAACACATTGCAAGATGAAAATCGTTCGCAATAGCTATGTGTACTCACAATAATTGTTATTCCAAACCCTAGTTATCCTTCTTAAAACACAAGAATAAATTCTCATAAGAAGTTTCCTAGACATAAACAAAAATCAAGTTTCTTTGATAACATCATACCTTTTAAAGGGTCCATCATAAAAGGTATCACTGATATCCTTGATTCTTTTGACCGTAGAGACTCCATGTTCATGAGTTAGAACATTAACTTTCCGATCAACAATACGAGCAAGATGCCTAGCTTTGACACAGTCCACGATGAGTTTCTTTTGATTCCTGATCAAGATCTTTTGATTTTCAAGGATTTTGGTCTGACCATCAATAAGTTGATTTATTTACAGTTGAAGATTTGCAAATTCGACCATAGAGTCATTCTGAAAAAGAATTAAATCCTTGACAGATTCTCCAATCTAGGAGTTGTACTCTTTCCTTTCAATCATCTTTTTCAAGACAAGTTCTTGAACTGAATCGCATCCTTTAATGTCTTATTTCATTTCAAGATTCACCACTTCTTGAGGTCTTGAGGAGTTCTCCATTATTTTTATTAGGGAAGGAAAAACAGTATAAAATATATATATGTTTACGAACAAGAGAAGGACACCCTTGATATGGAAACCCTAAAACTCCCAAGAAAGACACGGACGTTCGTGGACTTGATGTGAAAGGTTAATGGATCATAAAAGATCCAAGAAAAAGGAAATACTCTCTGTTTTCAGATATCTCTTACCATCATGGCTCAATAATTAAAAGATTTAATCAGAGCATAAGGAAGAGATACACTAGTTACAAGGGTCCAAGAAATTACTCAACCTTCACAAAGTAAGAAAACAGCTAAATCATACACAAGACAAATGGTAACCTACAGTAGACTTGAGCATCTCGCAAATGTCATCCTTGCAATTCTCAAGTTAGATATAAGGATGAAGTTACCTAGAGCTAGGTAGCAAAGTGAGATGTAATCCCACCATGAGTATTGAGAGATGAGTTGTAAATACCATCTGAGAGTTTGAACCTAGTATTCCTTACCTTCCTTCGGCTATTTCTTATTCCAGATGAATTCGACAAAACCTTTTTAGAAAATCCATTAGAGGGATTTTTCTGAAGATTAAGTCTAGGACCTTTAGAAATCGGTTCTAGGGGATTAGAAGTGAGTGATCTCCCACTACACCAAATCAACGATTTTGAGACATTTATATGCGTTGTTTTAAATTTAAGAGACACATATAAGTGTCTCAAATCGTGCGTCTGGAAACAATTGAGACGCATAAAGCGACACTATAAGTGTTTCTTAATTAATTTTGAAGAGACACTTATAATTAATTTAAGCGACACTTATATACGTCTCAAATAAAATTAGCTTTTAAAAAAAATCATAATTTTCCAGTTGGGAATTCCCAAAATCAAAATTATTTCCTGCACCTGCATGTTTAAATTTTCTGTACCCCGATACAAGTCGCAATTCCATTCTCAATCAAATATTAACACTAACAACAAAAATGAAATCTTTACATTTAATATCTTCAAGGAAAAAATAAAAAATGAAAGCTGAAATACAAGAGAAGATATGTTGAAAATGACTCACTTATCAGGAATTAAAAAATGTTGAACATAATCAGTAACAGAAAACTTAAAATGCCAAAGACTTGATAATCATCTAGTTTAGAACCTTGGCAGAATGGGAAATCCAGAATGATACATTGAGTTCCTTGTTATCTCACAAGTAGTACAAGCAATGAGCTTCCATACCTGAAAAAAACAATGGAGTTCTCTAAGAAACATCGACAAATGGCAACTGCCAAGAATCAACTGAAAAGAAATGAAGGGCGCCTGCTACGGTAAATTTGACAAGATTTCAAGATACATTTACACGAACAATATCCTGATCCATGAAGCCTTAACGTCTATGTGAAGATTCCTTGCAAGTTCATAGACCAAGAAAATGTTCTGAAGATTCTTAGCAGCTGAAGATACTAATAACTTTCCATCTACAGCCACTTCATTACTAGGATGTGATCTAATTGATCCTCTGTGTGCAACTTTGAATCACCAGCTGGAGAATTCATTGGGGTTTTCGTATCCAAACTGCAGGGTTATATACCTCCTAACTGAAGACAGAAAAAACATATAAGTCACTGTAAAAATCTATGAATGGACCAAGCACATTTTGCATGACTAATTATATCTTCCAATCAAGGAATTTACATGGTTGAATACTTATTACACTCCAACAACAATGATTTCTTCCTTGGTAGATGTGTGACTCCTTGGGGTTAACTTGAAACATCTCCAGTGAAGTTGAACCACAGAAGAAGCATACCGGGGCATCTTGCACTTCCCCTCATCTGCAACCATTTAGTATGTTAAAGTGAACAAAATATATATAATACCCTGCAAAGAGTTGCAACATGTTAATATAAGGAATACCTTCTAACCCTCAAGCCACCACCACCACCATCTCCAATACCCATCCTATACGATAACAGGTGAATCGTTTTTAACTTTAAAATTAACCAGCATTGGATACTCAAATAGTGAAGGTTACTAACTACAAAAATTGGAAAAAATGTTTTACCTGGCCAGTTTACATTTCATACAAGAGTACCTCGGTGCTCCACCAATTCTCATCTTTATTGCGCCCCTTACACTACAAGATCTCTGGAGCCATGTATTCTGTTTTTCCACACATTAAATTTTGTCGGGTTGATTCGTCAAATTCTTTCAATTATCATAACCTGCATGACGAAATTAGATGTAAGAACATGATGTACTAATTCTAAAATGTAAGGGAGAAACACATGAAAGTAAAGCATTTTTTAACAGATATTCTTTATGTACCATACCAAAAGCATGGTATAATGTATCTGAGCATGACCTTACATGCCCGTCACTGTCCGTCAATAGATATAGTGATTATCCAACAAACAGAGTAAAAAAAGAGAGCAACTTATATATTATTTACCAACATATGGCAATGGTAAATGGGGGTGTGGGAATTTTCCTATGAGGCTATGACATCTATTCATTTGTAAACCCATCCGTCTCTTCGTTACGACAAACTTTTGAATATCATAAACAACACAAGGTTCAACTCATAGAAACAGGGGAAAATATGGTAAACACAGGGGATTTCTAATTTTTCATACATTTGGCTTCATTGTTGATAATTCTTAGTGGGCCATTAAAATTTTCTATTAACCATGTAACTTTGAGATTATTAAATGATTGGCCATTCAATTACTACTGGAAATTATAGTTCAGCGAAAAAGAAACACATCTTTTGAAAATCTAATTGATTTGCGGTTTGAAAACATAACCAGTAATATAAATAAAACAAAACAACCAACGCCCCTTGATCGATGGAGGTGAGGATTAAATTATAGCATCACCTGGACAGGTGCATAACTACCGGCTGGTGGTAGAGAGATGGGTGCAGTCGTCGCTAGTGGAGGCACGGAGGGTCCTCCATATGTGGAGGAGGTGGAGCCATGTACCTAGTAAATTTCATGTAAGCATGGTTTAATAAACATGTGCTTGTACCAAATAAATTGAATGAGGCCATATACTTTTGATTGTGATAAAACGCACCAACATAAAGGTACCCTTGGTGCCCCAAACAGGTGGAGGATGAGGGTGATAAGGAGATGAGCTTGCACAACCTGTGTAATCACCAACAGTATTCAAGCATTTACGTTGATCAAAAGAACTTGCACCAGCAACAACACCTACAGATCAATGTAATGTTGATATATGACCTGAACATTGTTGACACAAATTCTGATCATTTTCATAGTCGCAGAAGTATGTTGGTAACTGGAATCCATGACCGGTTATCGAATGCAGAAAGCAATGCTTTTGGCAACCTCTACATGACTGCTTTATTGCATTCACGAGACACCAAATAGCCAATCGTGTGAACCAGCAAAAGCACAGAAAAAGTATTTGATTGTCAAGAAATAAGCATGAAAATAATATGGTAATTATGTCATTAAAATGTTAGGACAAGAGAGACCAAGACATGCGCAGAAAGAACATTTCAATTCTTGCTTGACGAAAACTACAGAGGAATGAATGAGGGCTCGCTTCTTCGCAGCATATTCAAGCAATTAACCTGAGTAGTAAATCAAATCAAGCAATAAGAACATGTGTATCGGTAGCTGCCAAAGAATGCATACATAGCTTGCAATAGAAGAGCTCTTTCAATATTAACCCCTTTCTCAGCTCATAAACAAAATCGAAGACTCAGAATCTTCAATGACAACACAAACAAGAAAAAAAATCAAAACAAGTACTACGATTTTCAGTTGAACAAAAAGTTAAAATCAACTTCAGAGACATGACCAAAATAAAAATCTTAGTACATAAAATTGGAATTATTAGCATACCCATGCTTTAAAACTCCATGAAATCAACTAAACAAGAACATAAATTGTAAAATCTAGAGAGAATAATCCCATACGAGCTATACTGTTCACAGAATAAGCTCAAATTAAACTGAAAAATAAGTAATAAAGTTAGGGTTTTATACCTGAATCTTCTTGGATTTGTCCCTCAATCTTCTTCTGCAATTTCAAAATCAAAAGTTAAAAAATCTATTTCTAGGGTTTACGAAATAAAAATACACAGAATCCGTAAAAGGGTTTCATACCTGAGATTAGGTTACTCAAACAATGTAAAAACGGGTACTCATTTATGGTAATATGCTTAGGAAGATTTCTGGTCGATTTAGGTTTGGAAGAGGAAGAAGAATAAATCTGAGTTCCAATAGGGTTAAAGGTATTGATCTAAGAAGGATATTTTGTCGATTTAGGTATAGATCTGGCTTTGACATACGGTATGAAAAGAGAGGCGTTACTCTCTGAAGAAAGAGAGGCGCAGCTGGGGAAACAAATCAATTTGGTTTCTCTCGATTTCTCTACAAAATAGGGTTTTTCATAAAACTGTTTAGGTTTACAAAGTCAGTTAAACACATAAGGTTTGATTTGATCTATGTTTTCGCTCGATTTCTCATTGTTTGACCTGAAGAGAAAGGGAAATAATGGAAGGAGAGAAGAAAGAAAGACACGAGAAAGGAAAGGATACGAGAGAGAGAGACGAAATATTAAGAGTAAAGACTTAAGACCAAGACCGATAAAGTACAAAATAAAAGAGAATTAAAGATTTTCCAAATTTAAGACAACCCAAATAAACGGTGGAACCAAAATAAATGGTGGGAATTGATGTCGATTATACGAATTTAGTTTCAAAATTATTTGGCGGTAAACGGTGGAACCAAAATAAATGGTGGGAATTGATGTCGATTATACGAATTTAGTTTCAAAATTATTTGGCGGTGTGAGATAAAGATTTGAGGGGGAAATTTGAGAGGGAAATAAATTTAAGGAATTTAGAAATCGGAAAGATAGGGAAAATTTGGGTGGGAAATTTGGTGTTTTGGAGGGAAATAAAATGATAAATTGATATATTTAGAATTTAATAAAAAAGTCTTTTAAAGTTATAAATTTTTAAGACACTTGTAAAAAATTTAAGACACTTATAAGAGTAATTGAAAAATCAGAATTAAAGCAACTCTTATTTGAGTGGAAGCACTAAAGACACTTATAAGTGTCTCGAACCCAAAAATCAATATGTCTCAAATTGGGCCATATGGTGTAGTGTCCACCTCATAGACTTAGACTTAGACTTACCAGTCTTATTCTCATAAATACTTGGAATGTGTATATTTGTGGTGTAAGAATTTGCACCATAAAGAGGAACACAATTCCGGTAGAGATTTCGAGATGAGTGATCATTGAAACCTTTTTTATGAGATTTCTGGTTTTCTGCAGGAATGAACTCCATTGTAGATGTCGTCAGACAATTTACTCTGTTGACTGTAAAAAGAAGTAGATTTTGAAGATCATAAATCTGTTTCTTTCTAGAAAAACAATGTAGAGCATGGTGATTCTTTTTCCCGCAGAAGGAACAGGTTCATGGAAGAGAAACATCGGAAGGAACCTGTTTTAAGTTCATAGCCCTATTAGAAGACTGCAAGTTATGTAAACACTTCTTAGCAGGAACTTCCTTTGGAGTACTTTTCTTCATTTACTGTAATTCCGCCTGAGAATTAGTGATTGGCACAGAAGATTTTCTCATTAAAACAGAGTTTTCCTTTTTCAAGGATTTGCACTGTTCCTGGGCAAGAAGAAGGGATGCAATCAGTTTCTCTTTTTCAACACGAAAGTTGTTCAGATCTGATGAATGAGTCTCGATCAAACGTTTTTCTCTAATTGAATCTTCTTTAACAATATCCTCAAGAGTACTAATCTTTTCACGTTGTAGAGTAGTTTCTTCAACAAGTTTTTAGATATTGTTAGAGAAGGACTCAATGATGCTATAGAGTTCCCGTTCTCGACCAAGAGATTTCTCAAGTTCATCAATGAGCTGATCATGTTTTTCTTCAAGAGACTTTATCTTAGCTTCTTGAAAATCAATAATCTCAACAGATTTTTTTTTTAATTCTGGTAAGTTCCATTTCAGCTTCAGACATAGAATTAAACGTCACATCAGATGGAATGTTATCAGAATCTGATAGCAAAAAATTCTTACCTCGGGATTCAGAAGAATCGGCAAAGGAATTATCCTTGGAGGTAAGCCCAAGACATTTGGCATAATCAAAACTTTTGGAACTCATTCCTATGTGCGCGGGATTGAGATAAACAACTATCTACACAAATCATATTGCCACAAACACATACTTATGAGGTCTTGAATGTGTTTGCCTGCTCTGATACCAATTGAAAAAGCAGGGGTCTAACAACCTCATCCAATATTTCGTTCAGGCGATATGTATGGACAAACTCCAATATAATTCCAAGAGAATCAACTAGACAGTCAGACTCAATCAATGGAAATATATCCAAGAGTTATATCTTTGTTTCATAATGTAATCAGCAAAACAAACATATAGAAATCCGCGAGCCTAATTATTATATGAAACAACTTGAACGGTACCAAAGACCAATGTTCAAGTGTCAATCAATTTATATCAACAACCAAAGGTTGGATTATCTAATTGATTGAACTACGCCAACCTGTGATATTTCAATAATATAGAAAATATAATGCGGAAAAGAAATAACACAGACACCATAAATTTTGTTAACGATGAAACCGCAAATGCAGGAGAACCCCGGGACCTAGTCCAGATTTGAACACCACACTGTATTAAGCCGCTACAGACACTAGCCTACTCCAAGTTAACTTCGGACTAGAATGTAGTTGATCCTTAACCAATCTCACACTGATTAAGGTACAGTCGCGTTCCTTACGCCTCTGAATCCCAGCAAAACTCTACGCACTTGATTCCCTTAGTTGATCTCACCCACAACTAAGAGTTGCTACGACCCAAAGTCGAAGACTTGATAAACAAATCTGTCTCACAAAAAAAATATCTATTGAATAGATAAATCTGTCTCTCACAAAAATACCTATGAGTTTTGTTCCGTCTGTGATAAATCAAGGTGAACCGGAACCAATTGATACACCGGACTTATATTCCCAAGAACAACCTAGTAATATCAATAACCTCACAATAATCTTAATCGTATGGTAGTGAAACAAGATATTGTGGAATCACAAACGATGAGACGAAGATGTTTGTGACTACTTTTTATCTTGCCTATCGGAGATTAAATCTCGAGCAAATCTTAGAGAAGATAGTACTCAATACGATAGAATACAGCAAGATCAGAACACGTAACTACAGAGAAAATAGTTGGGTCTGGCTTCACAATCCCAGTGAAGTCTTTAAGTCGTTAACCTATAATGGTTTTACAAAAACCTAGGTTAAAGGAGAATCGACTCTAGTCGCAACTAGTATCACACATGAGGTGTGGGGATTAGGTTTCAAAGTTGCTAGAGTTCTCCCTTATATAATCTTCAAATCAGGGTTTGCAATCAATGTTACCTTGGTAACAAAGCATTCAATATTCACCATTAGATGAAAACCTGATTAGACTCAAGCTAATATCTTTCAACCGTTAGATCGAACTTAGCTTGTTACACATAAATGAAAAGTGACTTCATTGAGATATGGGTAACCGTACCTAAACGTGTACACCTTGTTGGCTCAACAATAGTTAACCAAAGTTAATCATATGAACACTTTCATATCAACCTTGTTCATCTTAACATAACTAGTTCAAATGACACAAATGAAACTAGTTATAGAGTTGTTCAATTGTTTATATTCTCATAGAAGTATACAAGACACAATTGAAGCAAAATTGATTTTGGTTCACTCGAATCAATTCATGAACATTATAGCCACGGTTTGCAAAAGATTGCATTCCTTAATTTATAAATGTATTAGTTCATGAATAAACCGATTTTAGAACATAACCTACTTAAGTACGGCAACTGGTACGCATACCTAAGTGACCGGACTTGGTCTAGGTTCGCCAGTATGCGAACGGATACGCATACTGTCGTACACCACCAAACTCAGTTGAATTCCCGGCCTTTAACTTGCGCCGATACGCATACGGGTATGCATACTAAGTTCCCGGACTTTCAACTAACCAACCAGTACGCATACGGGTATGCATACTATGGTTCTCGGACTTGGAATAACTTGCAACAGTTAGCATACAAGTACGCATACTGTGTTATATCCAATCATGGTTAATTGTTCTAAACTCCCATTTCAATCATTGAAACATTCTTAGAAGACAACAATAGCTATCTCACACAAACTATTAGCTTCAAAGAAATTTTCAAGTGATCGATAGATCAATACGAAACATTCCGAGTCTACGTCAAATGACTGTCTCACACAAATCATGTAAGATGCTACCAGGCGATTTTCACATGATCATCTTTTGACTTTCGTCAAGAATACAAGATGAACTTGGTTAAAGCGAAAGCTTACCAACACAAATTTCGAGAAATATGTAAGCGAGTTAAACTCAGCTCGAAATATCAAATGTGTATAATCGAAGTCTATATAGCTATACGACTTTTGTCTCAAATATGAGATAAAGTAGATAGACTTTTGAGTGATAGATGAGTTCAAGTCTCCACATACCTTTTGTTGATGAAGTTCCACAAGATCCCCTTAGTAGTTCTTCGTCTTCAATCGATGAACGCCGTGTAGTCTAAAGCTCAACTACACTTTTTATCTTAATCCGAGACTTAGCTATAAGTAGATTAGAAATCAAGACTTATAGTTTTGAAAACTAAATTTGACAAACAAGCTTGAGATAGCAACGCTTGCGAGTTCGACCGAGCAGTTCTCTAACACATATAAATGTGTTTGTGTAACTTTAGGTTACACATGCAGATACCAATGAACTCAAACTAAATTTTGTATATTTAGATTGTGTATCCATCTGTTAATTGCATCCAACTGCTAGCTTTGTGGATGAGTTTTCACATCTTGAAAAGCAGCTTGGTATATCAACCGTGGAACCAAGCAAGGACCAACTGAAAGGGTGGCTCAAAGAGAAAACTATCGAGAACGGAAAACTGAAAGAGCAACTACAAGCAAACCAAGATATGTTTAATGCAGTACAAAAAAAATTGCCAAAGGAGGGATAACAGAAGGGGACCTTACCAACACACAAAAATACGAGAAGCACATTATATGTTGCGAGATTATGAAAGCAATGGGTGTTGAACCTTACGCAGTGACCCAGGAACAGTATATGCAACAAGAAGATGGTGGACAAGGACATGGAGGGACTGAGCATCAAGAAACTCGTATTGATCCTACTAAAGAGTCCGAGGAAGAGATTGAGCAAGACAAAGATGACGCGGAAACTTCCTTCCAAGAAGAGTGTAAGTAGTTTTTCTTCGTTCATTTTTTAAAAAAAAATTAACATCATCATCATCATCCTAAATAAAAAAATCCGTTATATTGTTTCTCATTTCGATCCTTGTTGCAGTTCCATGTATCAGTCTTGTAGCTGGAAATACGCACACAATTATGCAAGCTCAAACTTCTACAGAGGAGCGCAAAACACCTCTCAGAACATACAGTTCAGTATGAAGAGTGTGACAAATTGCAATACACCCGTTGCAAAGAAAAATCCCACTCCTGCAGATGTTGTTGATGAGTCGCAGACGAAAGCTGCAGAAGGTGGTGTTGTGGATGATCCGCAAAAAAAGCCGCGGGTGAAGAGAACAAACCGGCAGGTGAAGATGTAACTACAAATGTCGATGACTCATTGACAGAGAAGCCAACAGATGAAGAGACACCTGCAACTATTGATGACAGTTCTGTTGATGACAGTTTGGTTAGGACTACTGCAACTCAGCCAACACCTGCAACTTTTGATGATAATTTTGCTTCAACTCAGGCAACACAGTTTGATGACTCTTTGGTGATAACTGCTACAGCCCAGCAAACTCAGGGTGACAATCCTGAGACCTACAGATTGGTGCGAATAGGACCTAACCAAGGTGATATGACCGATGTTGAAGTATGTGAAATGATATATGCGGTTGTCAGCCATATCAACCAAGGTAAAGGAATTTATGAACATGGACCTGCAGAGATGGAGAATCCCGAACTTACCTCTAGTGGTAACCCATCTTCCTTGTGTAACTTCATATGAATTGTTTTTTCCATACTGATTCCTTGTTTCTTTGTTGTTTATAATGCAAGCGTAACTTGAAGTTACATATTGTATAGGTTTGTGTAACTTTAAGTTACAGACAGTACAAAGCTTATGTAATGCAAATGTAGCTTTCTGTTACACATGCTGATCATGTGCAAACTTTTTTTGATTCTGCCTATTTTTGTTGTTGCACAGCTCAAACTCAGCAAAACCTAAGTAGTGATCAATTCAATTTTAGCCTTGGAATAGATAAAACTCCAAAACCCTTTTAAGAACTACTCAAGGAAGTTGGGGATAAACAAAGACAAAGCCAACCAGGAATCATACAACAACGCGTGCTAAGGAATAGAATAATTGAAAAACAAGATCTGGAACAATTTGAAAGAAAGGCAAAAAAGATTAAGGGGACTGCTAATGAAGAAACAATGGTTACAGTCCAATAAGAAGAAGTAGAAACAATGGATGCAGTCCAAGAAGAAGATGATGGGACAATGAGCAAGGCTATAAAAGGTTCCCCACTTATTGAAATACTGGATGGCGATTAAAAGCGGAAAGTACTTGAATATTTCAATACTCATCCCAAAACGTAAGTAGCTATAACCGAAACTAAGGAACTCATGCTTGATTCTGTTATGGTGTTTAAATGTAGATTTTAATATTAAATGTTGTATCTTACTACTTGATTATGTTATGTTGTTTAATTGTTTCCTTCTTTCTAATGTAGAGACATTGCTTGGATGGAATTCAAAGACGATGATAGCCCGCTGTTTGATATAAGTGGAGAACTAATGCTTCAGATTACAAAGAAAGAAGCCTACTTGGAGTCGGAATTCATTAATTTCTACATTAGCAGGTTGAGGAGAAAGATGAACTCGAACCCCAAGCATGATCAATCGATATTCCTCTCGCCGAAAGCATATGTAAGTACTTTAAAAAAATTGAAAACTTCTTGTATGTACCTTCAAAAAAAGGTTATCTAACTTAAAGTTACACATGATAGTGGAATGTGTGTTGTTGGGTTTGCATAATGTGTAATCTGAAGTTACATATGCATTTATAATGTGTAATCTGAGGTTACACATCCATATTTTTCAAGTGTAAACCCAAGACTTTATGTGTAACTTGTGGTTACAAATTCATTGTTGCATTTATAACTTTTGGTTTAAAATTAAAATGTGTGTTTGATATTCCAAATGGTTTATGCAAAATCTTATATGGACAATGACGGTGATTTCAAGAAATTCTAGATTCCTAAGCTTCTTAAGGACTATCAGGAGTGCGACAACCCAAACAGAATTTTCGCACCAATGTGTAACAACAATACACACTACACATTACCGGAGTATGAATTAAGGAGTAGTGCACCTTGGTCCCACATGAACTCGTCAGACGTTCAGAACATTAGGAAATAACATTTAAGTCAAGCCAAGGCATATGCAGCTGCAATAACTAGAGAACTGACACTCCGCTGTCCTCTTGGGTTGGATGGAACTGCCAGAATTCTCCCTTCGTCCAAACAAGGTTCATTTCCCGACTATCTTCTATTTGTATACAATTACATGAAGATCAGGATGAAGAATAGACCACTTGACAAAAAACTAGCCAGACCAATGGTGATCGTACTGGCTAAGAAGGTGAACCGCATGAGAGCAAGCATGTTTTACAAGATTCTTTCAGATCCATCCAGAGTTGTGTAAAGCAGTTCTTTGGATTAAAAAAACTTCTATACTTTTCTTAGACTTGCAAATATGTTTTTAGACTTGCAAATATGTTGTTAGCTACAAGCCATTGTTAGAACTTCTAAACTTCGTCAGTTACTAAATCTTAGCAGTTCCTTGGATTGAAAACTTCTATACTTTTGGATTGAAATTCCTTGGATTAAAAACTTTTATACTTTTGTTAACTACAAGCTGTTATTAGACTTGCAAAATATCTTGTTAGGACTTTTTTGTTGTTTGGAAAAGTTCAATCATTCTTGTTATAAAGAGGTTGTGAATTTTAAAGTTACACATGATAGTGGAATGTGTAAGCTGAGGTTTCAGAAGTATCCAAAAGGTTAAGTAACCTGAAGTAACTTGAAATTACACATCAAATTAATATGTGTAACTTGAAGTTACATATGCTAAAAAAAATAACAGTTTCCAGTCAACAGGTAAGACAGGATAGTGGAATGTGTAACAGGGTCAAATGCTGAAAAAATAAGTTAAGTAACTCATAGTTACACATGCAATTAAGACATGCTAAATTAAAAAATTGTAAAAATAACAATGTGTAAGTAATAGTTATACATCCATATTTTATAAGTGTAAAACAAAGTTACACATGCATTTCCCCTCTGTGTTCCGAAGATACACACTGAAATAAAAATGCATTTCACCTGTGTGCTCACAAAATATAAAATCTGAATAAATGATCCTTGCACATAATCCACATTGCAGAAAAATAAAAAAGTTTGGTCCATGCAAACCGACATGAAGAAAACTAAAAAACAAATAATCCAAGACAAATAAAAAAACCACACATAAATCAACACTTGCAGAAATGAATTTTGTTAGCTTCAAGCTAGGAGTGTATACTTCGGAGGATTCTTACAACCTGCCCTGTTATGACCTGCTTCCGTGCAATTGCTGCAATGAACTTTTCTCTTTACTTTCTTTTCACCTTTACTTAAAATCCTTTTCCCTTGGGGTCTACCTGGTTTTTTCTTTTCAATAGGCGGGTTGATGGTGTTGTCTTGATAAATATCAGCAGGCCTGTTGTAGTTGGGAATCGGCTGGATGACATGCAAATAAGTCTTCCTAAAATAGTCACTTGTAAAATATGGTGAAATGAAGTCAATAGATTCATGTTTAATCTTCCGTATGGCTACAAGAGCATGAGCACAAGGGAAACTGTATACGCGCCGCCACCTTCAAAAAAACAAAAACAAGAATATAAACACTCAAAAATCAGTTAGTTACACATGCAAATCATAAAACACTCAAATATCAGCTAGTGACACATGCATATACAGGATGTGTATCTTTCAGTTACACATGCAAAAATAAGATGTGTAACTTGTAGTTACATATGCATATATCTAGTGTAACTAGAAGATACACATCCTATAAACTTTCAACAAAAAAAAACATAAAAAAACAAAACCTTTGACATGTGCAAGTCATGTGTTCGAGGTCCACTCTGTGAGTACTTTCGCTAAAAACTTCAAACACGGTAGGACTAGCCACCAATACTTGCCAAGCTAAACCTTCATCTTGAAGATCCGCAAGCTTTTCCTCATACTCTGGAGTTAATGGAGTCATCATATTAGTGCCATCATCACGACGGTCTGCCATCATTACCATTGCTTTCCTCCTAATCTGGAAAAAAACAACTTATGAATGTACAAAGTGACAAAACAAGAAACAAAGACAAAAAATAAAAGAAGCACTCTACTAACCTGATAAAGAAGAGCAGATGCAGGCATCTTCTTGTGAACCAGAATCCAGCTATTGAATGATTCTCCTAGAGTACTAGCTGTGCATCCACACCCACAACCTTTGAAATAGGCATTCGCATATGATTCAGGTAGGATGGTATCGATGTAATCATCCACCCAATCGCAATTCAAAACTCTAATTTTCTGTATGGCCTTAACACGGTTTTCAGGTGAGAGTGCGTATGTTGCTTCTTGGAAATGGTCAAGCACAAGCGTGTACCTAGGATCTGAGCCAGTGATGGGCAGATTATTCTTCAAATGATAGTAGCAGAAGCTATGGTACGAATCTAGAAAGACAAGTGGAACACCACGCAAGAGTCCTTCATGGCGATCCGAAATGAAGGTGATTGGCCTCCCATCACCAACAACTTGAGTTAAATTCTTTAAAAACCACTCCCAGTTGTTGTTATTCTCATAACCGACTAGTGCCATAACAAGTGGGAAAAATCCTACAAGTGTCCAAAAAAAAAAAAAAAAAAAGTTGCACAAAAACAGAAAACAATGTGTAAATACAAGTTACACATCCTAACCAACTATGTAGTATGAAGTTATATATGCTATTCCCTAATGTGTAACTAAGAGTTACACACTGAGGAAATCCATGTGTAACTCTCAGTTATCTGTCAGTTACAGTTGTTCAGAAAAGTAACATACCTTTACCACCATTGATCCCAGTAGCTGACATCAAGCAACCTCTGAATCTACCAGTAAGGAAATTAGCATCCAAGTATACAATTGCCCGACAAAACCGGTACCCTTTGATGCATGCAGCAAACAAGATGAAAATTCGTTGGAACTGTTTCTTTGCAGGATCATATTCAAAATCAATCACACTACCGGGATTTGTTTCCCTTATAGCATTAATATACCATACCAAGTGTGAGTATGACTTCACATCGTCACCATAAATGGTCTCATAAACCTTTTTCCTACCATTATAGGCCTGATAATACTCCATAGTAATTCCTTAGTTGGTCTGGAAATCATCAGCAATTTGCCTTGGCTTCTTGTGAGGATTTTTCCGAACTTCTTCCTTAATCAAACTAGACGTGAAGCTGGTTGAGTATCTTTGATTCAAATTGCGACCACCAGCACCACAAGTGTGCTCGGGGTTATAATCCCTAACCTGAAGAGGTTCATACAAAATATAAACAAATCAACCAAAAACCAATCTGGTGCAAAAAACATCATGTGTAACCCAAAGTTACACATACTGTAAACAAAACATTACATATGCTAACAACCAAAGATAACAGAACACAGAAACCTACCTGAAACATTTCGTTCCTTTCATCAATAGAAGTTGCATGAAATTTCCAACCGCATTCTTTTACTGCACACTTAGCCGTGAACCTAAAACGCTTACTGTGTGTTACAACCATGTAGAAACCAGTGCGAAGACGATACTTGGTGTAAGCAATCCTGACTTCCTTAAATCCTTCAACAAACACATGACCAATCTCACCAAGGACCTTGGGCCAACCATCCGATAACAAAGGTTTTGTAGGCTTGCTTTTATCTTCCAAATACATTCCAACTGAACGATTGTTTCTCGACGAAGATGTACCAGAACTATTAGAAATAGAAGAAGCTTCCCTAAAGCTAGATGAATAGGCTACGTGAGTAATACTTTGCAATAAAATATCAAACTGGTCTTCTTTTTACTATGTGTGAGGGATGTAAGAGCTTGCAGCGAATAATCATAGTTAACCGGAAGATCTTTACCACCTTCTCCAAAGAAGAAAAAAATAGCAAACGGAGTAAAATGATTCCATTGCTTGCAAACTTCGACCTTAAACTCATCAAATGTGGTTTCAACATCAACACGAGTGGTAATGAAATTTGAAAAAGTAGCGAACAACAGCAATTCAACTAACAGCAGCCATGACAACCTGAAAAATACAAACATACAAAAAAAAATATAAAAAAAAAAACGAACGCAATTCACTTGGGGGCATTGCCCCCCTCGTGAGAAGTATATCCTATGCGACAAGAAAAACATAAAATGAGCAATCAACATACTAGACAAAGGAAAACAATAGATACAAATGCTATAACTGTTTACAATTACACATGCTACAGGACAATATGTGTAACTTCAAGTTACACATTTTACAAAACAGCATGTCTTCATAGATTGTTGTTTTCTTCTTGTACCAACAAATATTAACAACAATAATAAACGCAATTCAGGTAGTAAATCTCTTCTCATAGCACATGCAAAATATTCCAAACATGCAATAACTACAGGACAATATGTGTAACTTGAAGTTACACATTTTATAAAACAACATTTATACCTAGATTTGTTGTTCTTCTTCAGATACAATGTTGTTAATTCTTCTTCTCAGTATCAACAAATCCTAACAAGAATTACAAACGGAATTCGTCTAGTACTAAATCTCTTCTCAAATCAGACATGCAAATAATCCAAAAACAAAATCAAACTTGAAAAATTAAAAACAAACTTGAAATCAAACAACAACAACAGATTTCGTACCTAGTTTTGTTGTTGTTCTTCTGAAATAATTTGGTTTCTTCTTCCTCTTCTTCGTATCAACAAATTCCAAATCAAAAAAATCAAAAAAAAGAAAAAATCAAAATCAATAAACTCAAACAACAATAGATTAGTACCCAGATTTGTATTTCTTCTTCTAAAACGATGTTGTTTAAGCTTCCTCTTCTCAGTATCAACAAATTAAAAAAAAAACCCCGAAATCAGTAGGTCGAACATATAAAAATCCAAAATCAAAAAGCAATCACAACAAAAATAGCAAAAACATACCTAGATTATTGTATTCATCTTCTCAGATCTGCAAAAATCTTCTCAAAATAAACAATCTGCAACAATAAAGGTTTGACGAATCTCATCTTCTCAAAATAAACAATATAAATGTTGTACAACAACATAAACTCTGTAATTGTGCTTCTTCTCGGGATGAAACTTATCAAAAAAATGAATTCAATTGATTGAAGAACCGTAACCTAATCACAGAGCTTTGAAAAGAGAAGAAAAAATAATAAATCTGATTTGAATTTCTGTTTCTGTATAAAATGACTATAAATAGTGGAGGTTATTTTTGGTATTTTTAGATTTATTAAAAAAGTTGATGACATCAGCAATCCGGGAGAATTCAAAATATGGCCCCAAAATTAAAAGTTTTGGGCCTAGAAATATCAAAATGTAAAAGAATAGAGTTAACAGTGAAAGATCAATTTAGTGGGGCTTCTATATATTGAACCCATATATACAACAATTTTTTTGGGGTGTGGGGGGAGGGGTTGAATAGATAGTTATTAGACTTCAAAATACAACTACTACAAATATATTTGTGTTTTCTGTAATAAATCTATTACTATAGGAAGATGAAAAAATGAACAACTCGAACAACTGATTAATCATCTAACCATGAGAAATGATATAATCACAGAACTGTACAAGCGCCGATTAATCATTTCAACATGAGAAACGATATAATCACACAACTAGAGAGCGTGTCCTTCTGGGTTGCATGGACGCTGCATTTTTTGAGCCGTGTCCGCGTCCGACGCGGGTTGGACACAGGACGCGCGTTGGACGCTGACACGACGCGTGTCGGACGCATCAATGTGCGCGTCCTGCGCGCGACTGGTTTGGACGCACTGATGACTCGGGTTTGAAGCGTTTTTTTTTTTCATTTTCATTTAAACTTCTTCCATTATTTTTACTATTATTAACTAATTGAAGAAATGCGAACATTTAGATCAATCGTTTAGGTCTTTATTAAAGTTTTGTAATTGGAAATGACACCACGTATACCCTTGGTTGGGCATGTGTTGTTCTAAGAATGCATTTTGATTGTGCCATGTGATGAATAGTGATTGATTGCTTGAACTTCGGTGTGTATAAACAAACGATCTTTTATTTTCTTTTGAAATTTATACACATGTAGTATCATTTTCTAATTTTTAGGATCGAAACACTTAACTTTGCTGTATAAATACATGATTATATATATAAACAATATATAAATAAAATATGTATATACGTGTCCGCGTCCTAGTGTTTTGAGAATTTCGTAGTGTCCGCGTCTGTGCAACCTAGGTGTCCTTCAATCTAAATTTCTTATTAAAAAAATAAATAAAATAAAAATAAAATAAACTTGTCCAACCCAAAGTCCACATCCAACTGAAATTCAACAGCCAGCTAAAAACTTCGGAATCTTCAATGAAAAGGGATATTCTACATCGTGTCTCCTTCAAACTTTATCAACGCCCAAGTCCTCGTCGAATCCGGAATCCTCCTACAACTTTACTGACAAATATCCACCATTAAACACCTCAACCCCACCATTCCCATAACAATCCAACAGTCTAAAACCTGTCGAACATCATCAGATATCAAAATCTTACTACACCAATATATAAATAAATAAAATTGGCTGCAAAGAAACAAGTTCGACTATTGAAGAACACTAACAAAGCTTCCTTCTTTCTTACTTTTTCTCATCGCACACACTCTAGAAAGAAAAACACAGAGCAACAAAGTCATCTTACTTTCTCTCTTCTGCTGCTGTAAATAGATGCCTGCACGAAGAAGAACCCTTTTAAAGGTCATAATCCTCGGCGACAGTGGGTTAGTTTTTTTTTTTTTTTTTTTTCAAATTGATATAGTTTTAGCCTTGAATTACAGGGTTTTTCAATTAGATCTACGGAGATCTTTATTTGCTTATAGTTTTTTTTTTGGAATTGATTCGAGTACAAGGGTTTTTAGTATACTTGAATATAGATCGAAGAGAAAACTTTGGGGAATTTTGTTTCAGAATTTTGTAGTTTAGTTTCAATTTGAGATCTTTCTGTAATTTCAATTGAACTATTGGTGTTAGAAACTCTACAGTTTAGTTTTTAATGGGTTTTGGTTGTGATTTGTAGGGTTGGGAAGACCTCTCTGATGAACCAGTATGTGAATAAGAAGTTTAGTAATCAGTATAAAGCAACAATTGGAGCTGATTTCCTGACTAAGGAAGTTCAATTTGAAGATAGGCTTTTTACTCTACAGGTTAGAGATCTTGCCCGGGGAAGTTTTATTATTTATTGTCACAAAATCTTTGTTGAATCGGTGCTGTTACATGTTGAGATTATGTGAAGTTTTCATGCATCAATCTCCTTTGTGGTGATTGATGTTGAACTAGTTTCGATAAAGCTGACACTGTTAGTTACATGCATGTTTATCCTTAATCACCTGGAATTACCTTTGGTGTGATCAGACTTAGATTGATAGTTCAGCTCCCTGTGGTTCTTGACGATATTCAGCCTGTTGTATGAATAAGGACTTCAGATTTGATCAGTGTAATTTTTTGTGAATTCATTAATCTACTAGGTGTCCTGTCGTGCGATACAGTGAGAAATTAATTAGTAGGGAAAGTTCTAAATGAAAATTGAGTGTGTTAAGTATCTTGTCTCAACCATTAAAAGAGAGAGTAGTCCACGTATTGGACACTTTAAGGTCTTCTTAAGTCTGTAGTCATTGTATTCGGAAGGCTACAGTTTATCTTTGCCTTTACACTTATCAGGAGTAGGGTGTAGCCTATGCTTCCTCATACCCACCTTTTTTGATACATAAGTGATAGCTCTTTCCTCTCAAATATTGGTTGTTGTAATAGAAGTAATCTATCCAAGAACATCAGAAGCCCATGAAAACTACAATACCGTCTGACGACCTGATCGTTCACTAATGCATTTATTTGATGAACATGAACTCATCATATTTGGCTTCTTTTCTGTTTCTTTGGCAGATATGGGACACGGCTGGGCAGGAAAGATTCCAAAGTCTAGGCGTTGCCTTTTACCGTGGTGCAGACTGCTGTGTTCTTGTATATGATGTTAATGTTGCAAAGTCATTTGAAAATTTGAACAACTGGAGGGAAGAATTTCTTATTCAGGTAACTCTCAAACTCTTAGAGGTGTAGTTGGATTACATACATAACTATTATTATGCTGCAATCTCCTTTTTCTTGGGAGAATGCATCTGTACACTACAAAAACATTATACTATAATTTTTCATCCAGTTAACAGTAGATCTTTTCGACTCTTTAATCTCTACCCATAAAGCTAATACAGCCTCAGCAATCTATTTCCTCCATCTATCTTGCATTCATGAAAGATGTTCAGCTGACATGAAAACCTTACTTTTGCAGGCTAGCCCATCAGACCCAGACAACTTTCCCTTCGTTGTTTTGGGTAACAAGGTTGATGTGGACGGTGGAAACAGCAGAGTGGTAAGGGACTAAGTGCCTTTGTATCCTTTGTGTTGGGTGTTTTTTGTTCATCTCCTTCAACATTTTTGTGGCTTCCTTGGATTGAATCAGGTGTCAGAGAAAAAGGCACGAGCATGGTGTGCATCCAAGGGAAACATTCCTTACTTTGAGACTTCAGCTAAAGAAGGCCTCAACGTAGAAGAAGCATTTCAAGTCATAGCAAAGAATGCCCTGAAGAGCGAGGAAGAAGAAGAGATGTAAGTGAACTATTAAGCAGTTTTTTCTTTCTCTTGTCATTCGGTTTACATTAAAGTCTTCCTTGCTTAGTCACTAAACTAAGAGAATGACGTAATAGAGATCTCAAACAGATTTGTAAACTATATTGCTTTATTTTATTGATGAATGTGTGGTATCAGGCAACCAAAAAATCTGAAGGAATGGTCAAAATTGCGTTGCTTGTTACCGCAGACTAATTATTTTGTATAAATGATACTGACTGAACTTTTCCTTGATGTTGCTGTTTCTTGGTTACTATTGGTAAATGCAGATACTTGCCGGACACTATTGATGTTACAGGCGGGAGTCAGCAGAGGTCCTCAGGATGCGAGTGCTAGAGAACTTGTTCATCCTATGATTATTTGTTGAGTGAGTTTGTTAATTCACTCTTGCTCCAGTAAAAAAAGAAGAAGATGAATTTATAAGAGTTAGTGCTTTTCTTCTATCTCCTTTCGTTTTGTATTTACTAAACATGAACTACATATTAGCGTTTGTTGCTACTCGAACTGAAATAGTTCATTACAACTGTGAGCTGTTGCTTTGAATGTGATTGTTTTGTAATTTCAAAGAGTTAGTTACCCATGGTGAATTCTCCTCTTTTTTGAAATCTACCATACCGTCAAACTCGTTACTCTTTGTTGACTGGTACTGTTCTGAGAGAGATCAACAGAAATAGAAAAAGATGTAGGGACTAGGGAAAAGATCTCTAGAAGTGGCAAGAACAATGGCGTTTAAGGGATTAATATTGAGTATGTGACTGAGAATACAATACTGCAAAAGCATGACTGGATGTGCCCAAAGAGCTACCTTAGAGAATGATGTGATGAGGCCATTAACCTACAATTGATGGTAATGGGTTGTTTAGGATGATGGTAATGGGATGCTTAGGAGGATGGTTGGTCTGGAGAAGGGCGAAAAAAGCGAAACCAACTGCATTATTTACTTAACATTACGTCCTGAAACCCCCAGCCATAGACGGCCATACTGGTGGTCTAGTCCAATACATGGAAGCATAATTGGTGGTCTAGTCTGATGCATGAAAACACGGATCCCCTTTCCCCTTTATTCTCTGGGATTGCTGGGATAGCACTTAAGCATCGATATTTCTTTTTCAAATATGGCTCTAAAACTGAAGTTCTCCATGGGGTCCGATACCCGCGGGCTCTTTAGTAAATGATACCTTCTGGTTTTTGTCCAGAGGGTTAATAGATGAGCACCTTGGTTACATAGTCTGGAACGAAGCACTATCTTAATTGCGGGAAAAAATAAGGGAAATAAAGAATATACTGTCCTTCCAGCAGGCGTCTGCAATGCTGTCACCACTAAAGTCCTGCCTTGGAGCTTTATAATTAGTGCTTTGGCATGGTTGTCCGAGATGACACAGGCAACTTGAATTCAATAGCCCAAACCCTATCAAATTAAGTTACAAAGATAGATACATGCAGAGTGATTCATACATTTTGTTTTCTTTCAACATGGTCCTCTTCTGAGCATCATCAACTAGTACATATACTTGATAGGCACCAGGTGAAGAGCGCATTTTTTGTGGAGCGCGAGTCCGGATGATTCGTCCATGTTGATATCTTCTTTCTTCATTCCTTTTGGCAATTCCCAATCAAAAGAATATAAAAGATTTGCCAGCGCCAAGTCCACCGTGGAGAGCCCCATATGAATACCTGGGCACCCTCTGCGACCTCCTCCGAAAGGTAAAAATTCGAAAGACTGTCCTCTAAAGTCCATGGAATTGTCTATGAATCTCTCTGGGAAGAACTCATCCGGTTTTTCCCAATAGTTTGAATTCCTTGCTATGGCAAACACATTTATAAAGACCCTAGTTTCGGGCAATACATCGTATCCATTGATCTTTCAATGGTGCATACTTTCTCGAGGAAGCAGTAAAGGAAGCGGCGTGTAAAGTCTTAGTGTTTCTTTCACTACCATTTTGTGGTACGGAAAGTGATCAAGGTCTGCTTCTTCTACCTTCCCTTTATTTCCTACATAGCTTCTAATCTCTTCTTGTACTTTCTTCATTGACTCTGGGTTTCTGATCAGTTCGGTCATTGCCCAATTTAAGGTAGCGGCAGATGTCTCTACCCCCGCAAGAAATAAATCCTGAAAATTTTCACAGAGAAAAATGTTTTTACAGTTTCGTTATGCATAAAAAGTCCAGCATAATGCAGCTGAGGTTAGCAATTCCTTTCCAAGTTCTGATTGCTTTAAAAAAAAAAACCATAATCTGGATACATCATAAAAGAAAAGAAAAAAACAATTTTTAAGGTCTTAGACATGGATGTTATCTGAGCCAAATAGGTAGTGCGTCAGTGTAGGCATTTACGTGGATAGAAAGAAGTCACAGAGCAATGGGTAAGTGAATAGTTACCATAAGAATTGCCTTGATATGGTCTTTCGTCAGATGAACTGAATTAAGTCCGTCCCTCTCCAGTTTGAGCAGAACATCTATGATGTCTTCGTGTCCTGATTTTAATCTTTGAGTGTCGAGATGCTGGTCGATGATTTTCTGATAAAAATTATCTAAATCATGGAAGCTCTTCTCAAGTCTTCCATGCAATCCAGTGAGTCTGTCTATAATCCAACCAACTCCAGGGAAATAATCGGTGGCAGAGAAACTACTCAACATATCTATAGCTTCGAAAATGATATTTTCAAAATTACCTAATTGCTCTCTTTTATCAGTCATACCAAAAGCAACTTTAAAAATAATTTGTTCAGTAAGAGATAACAACTTCCGAGAGATGTCGACAGGAGTGTTGGAAACCGCGGATTCAGATATAGAATCAATAATAGCTGCAACTTCTTCTGCTCTCGAAGTCCCAAAAAATTGAACTCTCTTGGCACTAAAAAGTTCAAGACCACATACTTTTCGAATTTCTCTCCAGTACTCTCCGTAAGGTGCAAAAGAAATATCCAAGTAGTTGTAAGACAGGCGTCTTATACCGACCGAAGGTGGTCTACTACAAAGGTCAAGGTCATGTGTTTTCAAGACTTCTTTTGCTGCTTCTGCCGATGAGATTACAACCGTAGGTACGTTCCCAAGATGCAGAAGCATGACCGGACCATATTGTTTAGAGAGTTCCCATAGAGAACGATGAAGTGGCTCCCCGAGATGATGAAAATTGCCAACGATAGGGAGCTTGGGAGGGCTAGGAGGGAACTTGTGTCTGTTTTGGTTTTTGAGCTTCCATGCTAGTTTGAGAAGAAAAATAGGAATAAGTACTGAAACAAAAGTTAGCCAGAAAGAAGTTGTATCAAGAAGGAACTCCATTTAATTTACTTCAGGTTTTGGATATTGTGTTGCATTTCATTTGATTTGGAGGTGAGGTGGTTCCCTTTTCAACACTAGAAATCACAAAAACGTGTGATGAACAATGTAGTGGGATCGGCTGAAAACCAATAATTATAAGTATAAGCCAATCAAGGGCCGGAAAATCTAGTGACAAATCCTAAATATAAAGCTATAGCGGATAGCCTATCAACATACTTATAGGGAGGCGAACTTTGCTGCATATGTTATGGTTAAAAGAGGTTTTTTTTTTTTTTGACTCCAACATCTTTGTACATATCGCTATTGAAGAGGAAGACTTGTGCTGCTTCTGCAGGTGAATCATTGCATTATCTATGGGGATTTTTCTATTTTGATAGGGATTGCGTTGAGGGAAAATACGAGACGCACAGTTTGAAGTTTTCCTGTCTGTCTCTCTCTCTAGATATATATAATAGAGAACTTACAGGCTGTAGAGGTAGATAAAAAGACTTGATTCAGGTCAGTGAATGTATTAAACTCCTGAAAAAGTGTGATTGTCAATGCGATTAGTCGGGTGACGCTGACTTGGTCAACCTTGAAAATTTCTTCATCGTTCTAGATCAATTTGATACTGGTTTTTTCATTTTTTTTTGATTATTATCGATGTTCATCTGATCTATGTGTCATTATACATCTTTTGATTGTTTTATTATGATTCAAATTGATTAATTAATCTCTCTTAGTCTTTTCCCTTTTTAACCTAATTTTAAAAAATTTGTAGCCCTAATTTATTTTCCTACTGATGATTTTCCCTGATTGATTTCTCTTCTCTTGCTTGTAGTTATTACCCATCTTTTCTTCTATTATGTCTATTGTAATTCATTGATTTGATTGAAGCTTGGTTAGAAATCTTTTTCAATCAACTTTCTAAATTTATAGTTTCTTTTTTCCTGTTTTCCAGATTTGATCATGGGCTGATGAGGTTGCGGACATAGGGATATAGAGTCATCATCATGAGTTTTCAGTGAAAAAAGGCAGCGATAAAGGAGTTTATAATTCTTCTCCTGTGGGTATGGTTCATGTATTCTTCAAAATCCTTCTTTTATCTGATTTTGGGTCAGAGTTTTTGAGAAGATTAGCATTTAGATATGCTTTTGACATTATGAGATCCTACTTTGGGTAGGGATTTGTTTCAGCAGCGAAGGTTTTAGGTCTTTCTGATTTTGTTTAGCTAGGATTTTATGGTTGCTTGAAGATTGTTTCCTCTGAAGTTTTTACCTCAAAAGAAGTAATATGAGTCTAAATATTTTAAAATCCTACAAGTATTATTTAATTACTCTTTACTCTTTAAGAAGATTTCCCTTAGTATTCTAAATTTGGGGATTATTGATTTTGTTCATATGTGGATAAAAATGATGCATGGTCTGCTTCTTGTACTTCTGACTCACAATCTGTATTCACTGCCTCTGTCAGTAATAGTTGATTTGAATATACTGTTATTCTTGAACCTACTCCTCTTGCTACTCTCCCGCCGGAGCCTGTGGTTACTGTAGAAGAATTTGAAAAAGAAGTAAATCTCATGATGATGGACTTTGTGGTTCCTATGGATGCTGAAACTTCCTCAGCCCATGATCTTGTAAGTCAACTATTATCTCTACTTTTTAATTTTCTTTTGAAATTTTTTATTAAATCTTTGATCGCTTTATTTTGCTTTGAGTTTTTAGTCTTGATTCTTTCACTGTTAATCATGAATTTTATATGTTGGAACATGAATGGGTGTTATTCTGATAAAAAATGGTTACATCTTTCGAACCTATTTAGAAAATACAAGCCACATATGATATGTCTTTTGGAAACCATGGTTGATTCTGACTCTGTGAAAAATTTCAATCACCATGGAACTTGCTGCGTCATATGAATGAGGATGATAATCGTCCCTAGCTATTATTAGGAGATTTCAATTTTATTTTGCATTCTTCTGAAAAGCAAGGAGGAAATCCAGATTCTTCTTTCCCGCAAGATTTCATTAAAACTAATTTAGTTGAAATGCATATGAATGAAGTTTTTTCTTTTGGTAATCCTTACACTTGGTGTAATAGGAGATTCAAGAATCCTGCAGAGTTGATCTTTGAGAAACTGGATAGGGGTTTTATGAATGATGAATGGTTGTATGTTCTTCCTCATACTCATATTACAAATTTGGGTAGAGTTTATTCTGATCATTGTCCAATATTGCTTAAGTGTTTTCACCAAGAACATAGACTTAATATTCCTTATAAGTTTTATAGATGTTGGCAGTTAAATCCTGAATTCAAGAATGTTCTGTGTAAATCCTGGCTACTAGAGTTAATGGCTCTCCAGGTTTTATTGCAGTAGGTAAACTGAAAAATCTTAAAAAGGATCTTAGCAAGTGGAACATTGAGTCTTTTGGTCATATTAATAATACAATCAATAAATTGAATTCTGAGATTGAAAAGTTGCAAGCCATGCCGTATACTTCTTCTATTGGTGGTTACATTTTGAATTATTCTAAACAACTTGATTACTGGTATGAATTAGAAAATGACTTTTATAAACAAAAATCTAGGATAAACTATTTCACTCACTATGATAAAAATACGCAATTCTTCCATAATTCTGTTAAGCTTAGAAACATGTATAATACAATACACACTGTTAAGGATAGTCAAGGTAACTGGTTGGAATGTAGAGAACAAGTCATTTCTTTATTCACAAATCATTTCAAGAATATTTATATTTCGTCTAACCCAAGTAATGATGTCATTAATGAAGTGTTGAAAGATGTTCAACCCATTATTACAGAGGATGTGAATTCTACTTTAGTGGTTATTACTGAACTAGAGATTCATAATACAGTGAAAGAAATGTCTCCTTGGAATTCTCCGGGTCCGGATGGATTTCCAGCTGGTTTCTTTCGTGATAATTGGGAAGAAACTTCGAAAGAGGTAATTGCTCATGTTCAAAATTTCTTTCGTACGAAATTCTTGCTAAAACAAATGAATCATTCTTTCATTGCTTTGGTGCCTAAAGTTGGTAGTCCTTCTACTCCGAATGATTTTAGACCTATCAGTTTATCTAATACTGTCTATAAAATTGCTTCTAAAATTTTAACCAATAGGCTTAAACCTTTTTTAGATCCTCTTATATCTCCCTTTCAGTCAGCTTTTATATCAAACAGACAAATTCATGACAACATCGTTATTAGCCACGAAATCTTGCATTCTTTTAAAAAGAAAAGGAAAAAATGCCAAAAATGGTTTTATGGAAATAAAGCTTGATCTTTCCAAGGCTTTTGATAGATTAGAATGGTCTTTCATCATATCAGTTTTTAGAAAATTAGGTTTCTCTGAGGATTGGTGTCAATTAATTTTTCAATGTATCAGCACTGTTTCTTATTCTGTTTTGGTGAATGGGTCACCAGGTGAGATGTTTTTTCTTTCCAGGGGTATTAGACAGGGTGATTGTCTGTCTCCATACATATTTATAATATGTATGGAAGTTTTATCCCAACTTCTTCTAAAGGGTGAATCTGATAAATTGATACAAGGTTTTAAAATTAGAAAAGATAGTCCATCCATTTCCCATCTGTTTTTCGCTGATGATTGTATGCTTTTTTCAAAAGCTTCTCTTTTGTATGCTAGGAATATTATGAAAATTATAAATGATTTTGCAAAAGCTTCAGGTCAAGCCATCAATTTTGAGAAATCCGTTTTTTTTACTAGTGCTAAGATGCATCATAAACATAAAAATATTTTATCTAAGACTCTTGGGATTAAATATATGAGTAGTTCTGAGAAGTACTTGGGTACTCCTCTATTTATCAACAGAGATAAAACAAGATCTTTTCAATTTTTAATAGATAAGTTTTATTCTAGATTGAGTAATTGTAAAAGATCAAATCTTAATTGTGTTGGTAGAATAGTGGTCACTAAGCATGTTTTCTCTAGTCTAGCTGTCTATCATATCATCATATGTCGTGTTTTCCCTTTCCTAAGAAAATTACTTCTAAAATTGATTCTATTCAAAGAACTTTTTGGTGGTCTAAGAAGGATCCAAGACATGCCGCTTATTTTCGTTCTTAGTTGGACATTGGTAAATCTAAATGCAATGTTGGCCTTGGTATTAGAAACTCTTATGCTGTTAATAGGGTCTTCATAGCAAAACTTGGTTGGAGGATTATTCAGAATCCGGAGCATCTGATCTCTAGATTTTTGAAGGATAAGTATTTTCCTAACCAAAATTTACTGGAAATTGATAAAGCTGCTGATTCGTCTTCTTGGATTTGGAAGGGTATTGTTAATAGTTTAATTTTTCTCAATTCTTAAATAGTCAGAAACATAAATGATGGTAATTCTACTAGAATTTGGTCCTCAATCTGGTTACCTGGTACTTCGTCTCCGCCTGTGTCTATTAACCCTGATTTTAATGATTATACTTTTGTTAGTGAGCTTATTGATGTGCAAAATCATTGTTGGAATATTAATCTTTTAAATTCTTTATTTTCTTCGAATGATGTTATCAAGATTAGAACTATTAGGTTTAATCTACAGCTTAAAGATAAAGTTATGTGGGCTCATACTAGTAATGGTAAGTTTACTATTAAATTGGCTTATAAGATGTATATGAATGATAGTTTTTCGGTTGAAGATGCCTCTTTTTGGAAGAAAGTTTGGTCTTTAGATTGTCTTCCTGAAAATTAAGTTATTCATGTGGAAGATTTTTGCGCAAATGCTCCCTGTTAATACTTTGCTTAGATTTTATAATCCTTCTATTGATGATACTTGTCCTTTGTGCAACAATGATATGGAGTCTCTGATTCATTTATTCTTTCACTGTCCTATTGCTTCTCATGTGTGGTTTGGTCTGTCTCTTCAACATCTTGTTCATTCTGATTTTTCTTGGATTGAAGATTTCTTTCTCAACTGGTTTGATAGTCATTTGGGGCAGTCTCCTTTTGCAGTGAATTGGCCAAGTATTGGGGCTATTATTATGTGGTTTATATGGAAGACAAGATGTGATGTGGTTTCAAAAAAGTTTCTATTAATATGGATAAAATTATTTTAGATGCTAAAAGAATGATCAATAATTACATTGCCCCTTCTGTGACTGTTAAGACAGTTAATATAGAGGTTAAAACTTCAGTTAATGTTGTGGATTATATCATGTTTTTAGATTGATCCTTTAAGAGTTTTAACATGGGGTTGGGCATGATTCTCTGTGATAATGCTAGCAAAATAGTTTGCTCTCGTACGGACTTTGGACTGATTTCTGAAGCAGTTGGTGCTGAGGCGACTGCGCTTTTTTTGGCCATCTCCTGGGCGAATGAGATGAATCTGTCTAAAGTCTTGTTTGTGAGTGATTGTCTCCAGGTAGTGGATTTTTGTTAATGGAGATAGTGTAAATATAGAATGGAGATGTAGAGATCTGTTGGAAGGCTGCAAGGCTTTGCTTTTGAATAGTAGTAATTTTAATGTTGTTTTTGTTAAGCGTTCAAAAAATAGATTAGCAGATCGGCTTGCACGTCGGGCTAGGAAGTTTTGTATTAAGCATAATTGGGTCTCCTTTTCTCCTTTTTTGGATAGTTTTGTAAGGAAGGAACCCTTATCGGATGTTTGTATTTCCCTTCTCAGTTAATTTAAGGTGTGTTTCTCGACAAAAAAAAAAGATAAAAGACTTGATTGACGTACGGGTTATGCTAGCCATTAATTCTGAAAGAATGGTGACAAACAATCGCCTCTCTTTTTTCTGCGGACTTACACGTGTTGTGTAAACTAGATTTGTGCCCTTGCACCAGACATTTTTTTAATTTTTTTTTTGGTGTGTGAGGTTTTGTCCCTCCCCGGCGCGATGCATTTTAACTTGGTGTGTGCGGGGCTTCGCTCTGCCCCGTGGCGATGCATTTTTAACTTGGTGTGCGTGGGGCGAGCCCGCTCCGTGGCGATGCGTGTGTTTTTTTTTTTTGGTTTAAAGATAAGAAATATGTGTGAATTTTATTTATTTTTATGTGGGATTTATTTTTCCTTTACATATTAATTTGGAGGAAAAAAAGTCCTAATATGGTAGGTACTCAACTTCCAAATTGAATTTGGACTTCTAAACACGGTAAGTTTAGTTTTCCTTTTGAGTTTGTAATTTGCAAACCAATCATACGTTGCCAAGTATCCTTACCAAAACTCTCGTTTCACAAAACTCAAAAAGGGCTTTATTTGTCTAAGCCTTAAGAGCATCTCCAACCGAGGGTGAATCTTTTTCTTTTTAATAACACGTAGGATTTTAGACCTCCGTTTGGCACAAATCTGTAGCGCCCCCAAAGCTAGCAGCTAACTAATCCAATAGATTAACTAAATACAGAGGCACTAAGAATCTAAATCATATACTTAAGCATTCAATTAAGAAATCTGCTACAAAACTTAACCCAAAAACAAGCTCCGCTCTGAAATATATATATACAAGAACTCCTCTCAAATGATGTATATATAATAGTCATTTGGTTTACAAATAAAATATACAACATAATAAACTTAGCCGAAGTTAACCAACTAACGAACTCAACTCCTCGAAGCTTCCGCTGCGCAACTCTGATCTGTCTCTGAAACTGAAAGTGGGAATGGGTGAGCACATCATCCCTAAAAGGGGTGCCCAGTAGGAATAACATTTAACTTTCAAGTAATCATTGGAATGTTTTGGAAAACAATTCATGCTTTCCCCAAAACACTAGAAGACAAGCAATTCACAGAATAAACAATCATGTACATGGAACTAACTCATTCTTCAAACAATGTATAATATTGTTGACTCGACCCGCACCTAAATAGTAATATTGTGGTGTATCGCCCTAGCCATAGTGCATAAAAGCTCGAAAGTAAGTGGGTATAAATGAAGGAGCAGTATCCTATATACCACAGATGGAAATTCTCATTTTCCAATCAATCAATGGAAATTCTTATTACCCAAACAATCATAAAGACAAACAAAGCATTACAATTCCTTTCCAAGAAATAGAAAGATTACAAGAATCAACAGTACTTTCGGAATTTAAAATAAACAACGCATGGAATACACAATCAGGCAATGCATGAATTTGTTACACATAAACTTTTGTAAAAGGAAATAACAATAATCACAAAAGAGTTAAATGTATATTCCCACCTCTTTTGATGACAAGCTACGCCTACCTCGAGATCCACGATCCACTGGTTCATCCTTTGATTTGATCGTTGTTAATTTGTAAATCACACAAGAACTCTAAGAATCTAGCCAAAATGGCTCATACAAGAATCATATAATTTTATCTAATGGTTCTAAGCCCATTTATGGTTCTATACCTTTTTATTATCTATCTTTAGCATATCTAAGGTCTACTAATTAAATTAGGTTGGTTCTATATTCCAATAGATAAGTCTTAAGAAGATATATACAACTTTGTATAAGAGATCAAAGGCTAATTCGGACCGTAAGGGGTCCAAATCTTCAACAAAGGATAACTAGTCCTAAGCCCAAGTCCACCAAACCAGCCCAATAACCTAAGGTCCAGTCCATCTGAGTCAACTAACAGTCACTGACGGTCAAACTGACGGTCACAAGTCAACGTATAAGTCCAGGTAAAGGTCCAGTCTAACTAGTCAAGGAAGTCAAAGTATGGTCAACTGGTCCAAGTCCACTCGGTCAAGGTCAACTGTACAAATCGGAATCGCTGAGTCAGCACAGGATTGACTCAGTCAGATTGACTAAGTCAGCTAGAGTCAGATACCTGACTAGGCTGAAAAACACAAGGCCAAAACCCTTGCACAGGCCAGAGCCATTGCTCAGGCCAAAGAACTCAAATGCACAAACATTGTGCAACACCAAAACTCTTAACTACAATTCAAATTCAATCTATTCATTCTTAAATAAACTTCAGATTTCAATTACAACTTCAAACTCTGCTTACCTGCAATTGCAGCTTCTAGCAACACATCCCACTAAACTGAATCACCACCAGTTTCAGATTAACTACAACTAAAATTCAATACCATCACTACTTGTAATTCAGTACAATTATCTACAACTGCAAATCCACTTCAACTGTGTTACTTCAACCATACATTCAAGTTATGTAAGCTTCACAACTAATTTACAACCATAAACTCGGTTTACCTGCAATAGCAGTGGCAAGCCCCAAATGAAGCATCAACAAATCCCATCACCCCATTCATCTCATACTCCATTCACAGTTCAACCATCTTACAAACAACACCAACATCCAAGTCTTCAACTACCAGTTACAAAATCCTAAACATTCATAACATCTGCAATCCATATTCAGTTCACCACCAAATCAATTCCAACACAAAAACATCACCACCAGAACAATCTCAGCAGCATTTCCATTTGCATTAACTCCCTTCAAACAACACCACCACCTTCAATTCCAATTCCAGGCATCCACCATTTTAACACCCACCATTCCTATAATTCTGCAATTCAACAATCTTACAACTCATCTGTAACTCTATCCATCCTCAATCCTGTAAACTTCTCTGCAATTTCAGTTGAGACTATACACAATACCATTCCTTAACATACTGTAAATTATAAACTTCATCTTCATTACATACTTATCAATATCCATATCCTATAAACTCATTAATTGAAATTAATAGCTTTACTGAGTTACTGAGAAAGTAATTACCTCAAACCAGCTTTGCTCAAACATCAACCAATTCAACACCAATGATAACTCCATCACTTTCTTATTAACAGAATCAAGCCCAAGCTTCACAAACACCTTCAAAATCCTAACCAATCTCGAATTACTCTTCATCTTTAACCTTAATTCACTCAATTGATGAATACCCATCTCAAAACCCCTTTCATAATTATCAATTTCATCATCTACAGCTTCCCTGAGTTCATTCTACAAACCCTAGCTTCTTCAATTTATCTTCTTTAATTCAAACCCAAAACAATAAATTAAATCTTCATATCAACCAAACCCATCTCTAATCTTCTCCCTAAACTCTCAACTGCGTCATCTACATCTTCTAATTCATCTTTAATCGAATCTCGAAAGCAGATTCAGAAACCCTAGTTCTCAGTTCATCTCCAAGACAATTTCAGAACTTCAATTAAACCTAAACCCATGATTCTTCAACTCGCCATAGCTCTAAATCTTATCTTCTAAATCTTCAAAGCTATAATCGATTCCATAATCCTAATTCACTTCATCCTTCAAGTCTGAATCAACAACGGACAACACCACCGTCACACCTACTACTGCATGATCTTCTCCACCTTCTACCGATCACAAAGCTCTCTTTTGATCTCTCAAACACTCGCAGAAGAAGGAGAACATGAGAAGAAGAAGAAAAAGAAGAATGAAAAAGAAGAAGAAAAGAGAATGAGAGTTTATCCTCTCGATCAGAGGATAAGACCAACGAGAAATTACTGAGACACCCACTATCTTGGATAAGGGCTGCCATAAATTCCATCACTGAAATGACTACTTTACCCTTCATACAAAACTGATAATATCTTCTTCGTCCGGTATCCGAATGACACGTTCGTTTAGTCTATTTCGCATAGCTCTTCGATACCTATCCAGTGGTACTAGTTTCGTATCTATATCGTTGTTAGATTAATTCCTATTAATTAAAATATATATTAACTAATCGAGTCCTTAGCGGGTAAATCGTCTCTTGATCGTCTCTTGACCGGTCTAATAGCGTTGACGAGCTTGAGGGTCTTTACAAAATCCATCTCCAACAGTAGGGTCCTATAAACTAGGAGGGACCAATTACTAAATATGAAGGTGTTCAAGAAAGTGTTATCTACACCTCCGGCTGCACCTCCACGTCATATTTTTCACTAATTCTTTTTTTAAGGAAATTAATTTAAATTAGATAAAATATAAAAGAAGAAAACAGAAAATCGGTTCTCGTACAATATTTTTTCTGCAAAGATAGGGTTTTGCACACAGTTTCTTTTGGAAAGCTAGTGATTTGCACATGATATTAGTACGTTTTATGATTAATACTTTGTACTTCAATCATGGAGATTGGAGATTAAATGTGAAACTTTGATTCAGTCAGATGAAATAGAATTTTTAGGATTCTCAGTTATTTTCAATTCAGGATTAATGATTGTCTTAGACACACCCATCTGCTTATAATTAAGATTCACAATAATTAGAAAGCAAAGTTGGAATTCGTATTAGAAAGTTATGCCTTCTTTCCATCCAACTTGTATGTTTTGGTTTTTTGTTGAGTTATAGTCTATATGTCTAATCTAAACGACAACTTTACCAATTCCTAATTGCTTAGATTTAATGCAGAACTACAAAGAATTTAAGAAGACAACTACAATTGCAATATTAAAGATTTTGATTTTCTAGTGTTTGGGTTTTTATTTGATTCTTTGGGAGAATTTTATTTATTTATTTTGACTAAGAGTTTTTTCTTTTGTTAGATTTTTTATATTCAAATTGGTACTGCACACGTTCAATTAAACTATTTTTAGGCTTTGGGTTTTGTAAATTTGTTAGAATTCTGTTATGAAGTTGGGGGATTTTGTATAGCTACAAGGAATTTAATTGCTCAAGTAGAGACTTAAAATAAGTATCATGTGTATTGACATTCTCTTTTCTATAGTAGAGTCATAAAATATCCAGTATCATGTGTATTGACGTTCTCTGATGGATGCACATGTTTCGATTGTGCGACTTACACTCTAAATTCCCAATATGAACCATGTTGATTAGTCTCACTAATTTTACCTTGATTTTAGCAAATTTTATTCAGTTTGTACTTATTCATCGTTGCTTTCTCATCATATGCTTGATTTTTTTCTGTCAAAATTTATCTTCTCTTGATTACCGAGCACTCAACTCCCAAAAGCATAGGTTTGTTGCAGTTCCTCATCGAGCCACGGTGGGGTAACAACTGCTACTGGTGTTCCAGTTCCTGAACTTCCCATACCTCGTCCAAAAGTGAGCAGTTTTATGTTCTTTTTTGGAGAAATGATTTTGAGGATTCTTTTTTTGGTTCTGGAGGTGCCATAGGTCTTTTTTTTACTAGTTAGGTGCTATCATTACCTGTCTTTTTTTTTCTTTGCTAAATCACATCATTTTATTACCAAAAAATGACTAAAAAAACATAAAAACAAAACAGACTGACTCAAAGAAACCAAAATTTTATAGGACAGATGAACCTTATTTTACTAGCAGAATCTACAATAAGCAATATATGGCATCTCAATTCTCTTCATAGATGGTGGCTTCCCCAATTGAATGATTTTTTCACCTACATTTAATCTAGACCCCTTCTTTGCTAATTCATCAGCAGAGAAATTTATTTCTCTAAAGCAATGTTCAAATCTAATTTCTTGTAACTTCTGCAGCACATTAAGCCATTTATTTCTTATGTACCATGATACATTCCCTTTAATGAATTCACTAATAACTGACCTGGAGTATGATCTGATGGTTACTTTATTGCATTCTAAACTTACAGCCCATTCCAGTGCATTAAAAACAGCAAATTCCTCAACAATGAAGTTGGTAGCATTTCCTACACAACCTGACAATGTACCAATCAATTGACAGGTACTGTTTCTGGCAATAACTTCAAACCCAGCATCACATGGATTTCCAAAGGATGCACCATCACAACAAAACAATGTATAATTTGCAGTAGGAGGAGTCCAGTAGCATTCCTTAATGCACCTGAAAAGACGAGGGTGCCCAAATATACCTCAATCTAAAACTTTTCCACCTATAAGTCCTCCTACCGAAAGTGATTATCTATGGACTGAGTCGAGACAATACAACGAATCAGATTTCACACTTTGTGTGATCGTCTATGGATACGAGATCGAGGCAATACAACAATCAAAGTGTGATTACTTGATAATAGGTTCGGACTTAACCAAATTCTATAGGATCACTATCAAGTAATACGGAGTTAACGTTTGTGTAATTTACTTTAAATTATAATAACAACAATTATAATTGCGGAAAAATAAAGTAAAAGACACAGCAAGATTTTGTTAACGAGGAAACCGCAAATGCAGAAAAACCCTGGGACCTAGTACGGAATTGAATACTCTCATAATTAAGCCGCTATACAAAATCGACCTAACTTCGTATAGTTGAGACCAAGCAACTAAACCTATAGTTCACCTAGTTTCTTCAGTGTCCCTGCGCTTCCGACATTCAATAAGTGCACGTACTGGAACAATTCCTTTGGTTCGTATTCCAAACAGTAAAGGAACAACAAATCTGTTCGGTATCAACTCTATTCAATCCAGTGATATGAGTTAGACAAAGGCTCTTCAGTTTAATCCAATAAAATCCTTTGTCGGGTTTAGATCTATCTAACAATCAACTAACAAGTAGTCGAGTTTAGATTTTGCAATCAATAATAGGATCTATCCAGATACTAAATACTGATGCCGTTCTAAGCAACTAATCAATCAAATCTATCAAAAGATAAACCGATTATAGTTGGATCCCAGCCGATCAAGTTTTGTGCACACCAAAGATTATGAACCCAAATCAGAAATCTTCTTCGTCTTCAAATATTCTTAAATCTTCAATAAACACCTGCACACAACAACTTGAATCTCTTGTGATCAATCACGCACAGAAAGGAGTCTGTTAACAATGGATTATCATAAGATGTCTTTAGATCTACAAACAGTTCTAAAGATCCCATCGACACTTGATCTAGTTTGAATGAATCTTATATCAGAAGAGAAGATTCTCAAGAATAAACAAACTAGGTGCAATCAAAGTTCAACAACCGTTAGTCAATCAAATCAAATCGAAAACTAATAATACTGTAATTATCTAGTTTCCCACAAACGGTACTCGTAGAGCTTCTTGATCCCACAGAAGTCTTTAAACAAACGGTCGTAAGAGATTTCGCCTAATTAGGGTACTTTCCTCTCCGAATAGACGGCTCCACCAGTAACAACACAACAAGGTAGTTTTGCTGGCTCTTAGGATAGTTTACATGAAATGCAAACTTGGGTATTTATAGACCAAGGAAGTTTGGACACCAAGGAATTTCCAAAACCGAAATATTCTTAAGATATGCAATATATTTCCAAATCGGTTTTAATAATTCCTAGAAATGCTCTGTCTAGAAATAACCGAAATCCTACTAGAAAATCTCCAATTAGTAAATGCACATTACCAATTTTTATTTTCCAGAGATATCCAGCAATTAAATGCATTTAAAAATTAACAACCTTAATTAAAAGATTCTAAACTTCTTTCGGTCCAGGATCTCCTTTAGCTATTAAGGAATATCTTTGAAAAATAAAAGATAAGAGTTACTGAACATGTTCAAAGTATGTCGACATCTTAATTCTTTGTAAATCCTCTTTCATATTTACAATCTTGGAACCGATTATACCACACTTCCAAACAAGTTTAGAACTGGTTCATCTGATTTCCAAGAACTACGTGATTGATCAAATCAACACACTAATCTTGGGTTTACAATTCTACCAAACACAAGGATCGGTTCTACCTTAATATGGTCACTGGGACCGGTTACATCAGTTACCAAATTGGTCACATCAATTACCAGGACCGGTTACCATATTCTCATGGTATTACTTGTGATCGGTCACACCAGTTACCAGGATCGGTTAAACCAATTACCAAGACCGGTTACACCAATTACAAGGATCGATTACTACTTTTTTGTAATCGGTCACACCAATTACTAGGACCATTCACAGCAATTACAACTATCGATCATACCATCTTAGGTGATTACTTAGGATCGGTTACACTAATAAAAGTCATACCAATACATAAGTCAGGCATTGTGACTAGTTTTACCAAGATACATAACAAGTTATGATCGGTTCTACTAACTCACACATATTGGTAATCCAAAGATATGCAATGAATAACAATACCAATAAGCCTATCGATTTCCCTTTCGATTCATAAAACAAGTTCATGAATGTACTTCCTTTAAACGAATGTAAACATTGTTTCCTAGGACGAAATCTTCCCCCATACCCATACACATAATCACAATAGCATTCATACGATTATGTCGATGTCTTATATATGAAGTTCAAAAGATAAGCGATATACTTCGTATTCTAATTCCTTAACACTATGTCTACTAGAGTATAATCATTCACAGCTTCGCAGTTATGTTTTCAATATAGCACGACTTGAAAGATACGCTGGGAATGAAACAGTTCAAGTCAAAATATTACTAACCTCAAGAGGAAGGATGATGTCGTCGATGTAGCTCTTTACTTCTTCACATTCTTCAAGTCTTCGAGTAATACTTGTATGTCTCATTATCCTAATCTTTCTAGCCTAACCTATACGAAGTTGTCTCTAGTACATAATCAAGCGACTCTTAAATTGAGTTTTGATTCACTAAAATATGACAACCAAACTTGACATACCAACGCTTGGTGGGTTCAACCGAGCTATGCTCTAACAATCTCCCCCTTTGTCAATTTTAGTGACAAAACTCTTACAATCATATGGATAAACAAATTACAAATATTCATAATACATACGCTTGATTCTAAGTTTCAACGGCACAATACCCTGCATATATTCAATCCATAAATGCCGTTGAAGACATTATAATAACAAAGTTAATACTCCCCCTAAAGGTAAGATAGGTATATTTTTAATCCGCACATCTTTGTTATTTCTCTTTTGTAGTCCAAATAACTACAATCAACATATGATATGTTTCTCCCCCTTAGTCAATACTTTACTCTTTCGTTAGATATAAAGTTTAAGCACAATTGTGCTTTCCTAAGTGATTACAAATCACTTTGTTTACTCCATATATTTCTCCCTCTTTTTGTCACAAAATTGACAAAGGTATGAGCAAATACCAAAAACCGAAAGGATCTTACAATCTAAAAGAATTGTATAACATATAAGAGTTAAGCACGAAGGTTTCACATACCATTTTAGATAACCAATACCAAAACCGAAACTACAAGTAATTTGGTTTTGATATGTTATCAAGGAAACAATTTCCCAAATAAATTTTCCCTAATAGTTTAACAAATTGACTAAGAAACTTAGTTCCCTTGCTAAACCGATTACACAAGTACAATCGCTTATTTCGATGAGACCAAAATAAAGATCAGAATTAACTTTATTTTTCTCATCAGGCACTAATTATTCAGACAATAAATTAGACCTTCCACTTTAGACAAGACAAATACTAGGTTAGTTAACGAATATTTCTTGTCAAGGCATTCGATTAGACTTGAATAACCGAATCCTTTACTTTTGATAAGTCTAACTAAGATCAGAATTAACTTAGTTTCTCTTATCCGGAATTGAATTGGACTAAATAAATGATCCCGTATTTTGTTAAGCCATAAATAATTCATACAAACCAAATAAATCAACTTGCACAATTATTTTTCTTAACCGGAAGCAATTGAAATAAACATAGACATTAAAGCACCGCAATTGCACCGAAATTTCGTTAAGTATAAAATAATTGATACCAACCAATAAAGAAAGATATCAAACCAGTTTTTCTTAACCTGAAATAATTGAATCACATACACATACATCCACACGCACATAATGGAATAAACATCAATTGTACCGAATTTTGTTAAGCAAAAGCAAAATATATGCAATAAACTCAAGCTTTTCTTAAACAGGAAAACGATTAACTAACAAATTCGTCACCTCAAATTCCGCATCCTCTTCTCCCCAGAAAGATATATCATTAAGCGCAAGTTCAAGTTAGAACTCTCCCCCATTGTGTTGTCATCCTCTCGCAAGAACAAAAAAACAACAACAAAAGCAGCCTTTACCAGAGAAAGGTTGAATCGGTTTTAACTAATGCATAGCAAAAGTTGAAAACCCCGAAACACATATGCTTTTATGTTAAACAAAAATTCAACATATTGTGACTTTTTCACATATGAGTTTCATCGGAACACCTTATGATCCTTTGATAAAGCCTACGAACATGGGCTAGAACTTAATCCCGCTAAATCAAAAAGCCACACAAACCATAAGGGTTCACACAACATATGAGATCGAATATTAAGGTTATGAAAACCGAAATCAAACATCCCATACACATAGCAATAATATAAAGAATTTAAGCACAGGCTATGTAATCGAAAAACTATCACAAGAAAAATTATAACATAATAATTTTATTCATCACTAAAAGATAGTTTTATTTGTCAATAGACCTTACACAATAATTGAAAGAAATAAAAAACTGATGTCTATTTTGTTTGGATTAAGTATTACAGCAAATAACTTAATCTCTAGAGGTGCTCTGATTATTTACTGAATTTTCTTCAGTATTTGAGTTCTTGAGACTTCTCTTTTCTTTCAGAAGACTGAGTCTGTGTTTCAAAAGATTCACTTCCACAATCAACTTCAAAAGTTTTGACTCCAGCAGTTTTTCATTCGAAACAAAGGTTTTTAGAAGTTCACGAGCAACTTCAAAATCTCCCATCAACATAAGCATAAGCTCAAAAGAGATATGATTCTTCTTGTGTTCCTTTGAGAAATAGCATTTGAGCTCAACTTGAAAAGTTTTAAGTTTTTGTAATTGAGATTCAATGTCAATAGTATTCTTATCCATTTTGAACCGAAAACTTTTGTGAGGGAGTATCGGTTCATTGAAGATTTTATATATAACAGACAAAACTTGATTTCCAAGTTTCCTTCTTTTGGAGTACCCAAACAGGTAATCTTTGTATAATACTATACACGTTCGGAAACCGAATCAGAAGAATATTATTGTCAAGAAATTCGAATTTTTTAACAATTTTATCATGAACATACCTAATACAAAAGTATTTTCTTAATTTAGAATATAATTCCAAACTTTAGATAATTCATGGTGCAGATAGATCGAGTATAGATTTATACTTTTCATAGATTTCAATGTTCTTTTAAGAACTTCCAATTTATTCACGAGTTTGGGAAATTCCGATCAACACACTTAGTTGTTGAGATGAACGCTTGATTGCTCACTATTGTTTTGGGAGCAGGATCTATCTTGATGTTTTTGAACATTCTTTTTCTTTTTTCTGCTTTGTAGCATATTATTGAAGGATACCAGTGTATCAGCATTACTGGATGTTCTCAACTCATTCTTGAGTCTAAAAATTAGACTTTCATAGTCATTTTTATCTAAGATTACAACATGATTGTTTTTCTTAGATCTTGTTTTAGATGAACCCCTTTTTTCTTTCACTTCTGACTTGGGCATCCACAAGTAAGTAGATTTTGGATGAAGATTCTTCATCTCTTGCATCATTGCATTTTTCCAAGCATAAGCATCAGATCTTATATTCCTGTTGACAAAGGTATTAGCCTTTATATCATTGTTTCTTTATGGATATGAATAATTCTTTTGTCTCAAAGTAGGACACTGGTGATCTGAAGATTTTTTGGGGAAATTAATTTTACTCGGTTCTATTGAAACAAAGGATATAGCTTCTTGCATTTTTCGAATTTTGCAATTCCTTTGCATATGACCTTTATCTCTATAATAATAACAATGCTTATTGAAAGGGTTAGAGGCTTTAGTTTTACCTTTGTGAGATGTTTGGTCAATATGTTGGTCTTTAGTTTGAGACTTGCTCCAGTTGCTTTTAGAGATGTTTTTCTTCAAAGTCTCGCTTGAGTTCTTAGATGGATCAGGAACATTAATTTGTTTCGGTATATCTTATGGAACCGTAGAGCAAACATCCTTTACAATTTTTCTTCTTTGTTGATTGAAGAAGAATCAATTCCGTCATATCCTAATCCTTGTTTGTCACCATGATTTCTTCCTACCTCCAATAAGGAAGACAAATTGATTGTACTATCATTGAGTCTTCTTAGCCTTGCAACTTCTTCTTCCAATATCTTGATATTTTCAAGCATTGGCTAGTTTGTCCTCAAGAGGATTTCTTTGACAGACTCATTTTGTTCCTCACTCATTAGATGTTGAGAATTAATCCTTGCTTCAGTTTCAACAAGTTTGTTATTCAACAGGTAATGTTTCCTGCTGAGATTCTCAAACTCAATAATTTTTGAGTTTAGACTTTCTTTGCAGTCCTTAAGAAGATATCTGGTATTTTGATATCCATAAAAGAAGCCAGAGAATTAATATTTTTCTTAGTTTCCTATTTTCTCTGCTAAGAGGAGAAAGAAGGCCAATAACATCTGAGGTAGATAGTCTTTCTGTAGAGACAGCACCGAGTAATGAGGAAAATTCAGACATATCTTCTTCAACATCTTGATCGATTTCTGAGTCACCATCTTCAGAAATTTCATCGAGTTGTTTTTCAAGGAAAGTTTGCCAATCATCAGAATCTACATTATATGGATCAGATGGTTCAGTAGATTCACAGAAGATATCATTTTAAAGTGTTGGTCTTTCATCTTGATTTTCGTTAACTGAATCATTCATAAGATTCATTTCTTATAGGTTGGATCGCACCAAACACAGATTGTTGGATCTTTTCGTGTTTGCCTACTCTGATACCAATTGAAAAGATGAGCGTACCCAAATATACCTCAATCTAAAACTTTTCCACCTATAAGTCCTCTTACCGAAAGTGATTGTCTATGGACTGAGTCGATACAATACAACGAATCGGTATTCACACTTTGTGTGATCGTCTATGGATACGAGATCGAGGCAATACAACAATCAAAGTGTGATTACTTGATAATAGGTTCGGACTTAACCAAACTCTATAGGATCACTATCAAGTAATACGGAGTTAACGTTTGTGTAATTTACTTTAAATTATAATAACAACAATATAATTGTGGAAAACAAAAGTAAAAGACACAGCAAGATTTTGTTAACGAGGAAACCGCAAATGCATAAAACCCCCCCGGGACCTAGTCCAGAATTGAATACTCTCATAATTAAGCCGCTATACAAAATCAACCTAACTTCGTATAGTTGAGACCAAGCAACTAAACCTATAGTTCACCTAGTTTCTTCAGTATCCCTGCGCTTCTGACATTCAATAAGTGCACGCACTGGAACAATTCCTTTGGTTCGTATTCCAAACAGTAAAGGAACAACAAATCTGTTCGGTATCAACTCTATTCAATCCAGTGATATGAGTTAGACAAAGGCTCTTCTGTTTAATCCAATAAACTCCTTAGTCGGGTTTAGATCTATCTAACAAACAACTAACAAGTAGTCGAGTTTAGATTTTGCAATCAATAATAGGATCTATCCATATACTAAATACTGATGCCGATCTACGAACTAATCAATCAAATTTACCAAAAGATAAACCGATTATAGTTGGATCCCAGCCGATCAAGTTTTGTGCACACCAAAGATTATGAACCCAAATCAGAAATCTTCTTCGTCTTCAAATCTTCTTAAATCTTCAATAAACACCTGCACACAACAACTTGAATCTCTTGTGATCCATCACGCACAGAACGGAGTCTGTTAACAATGGATTATCACAAGATGTCTTTAGATCTACAAACAGTTTTAAAGATCCTGTCGACACTTCGATCTAGTTTGAGTGAATCTTATATCAGAAGAGAAGATTCTCAAGAATAAACAAACTAGGTGTAATCAAAGTTCAACAAATGTTAGTCAATCAAATCAAATCGAAAACTAATAATACTGCAATTATCTAGTTTCCCACCAACGGTACTCGTAGAGCTTCTTGATTCCACAGAAGTCTTTAAACGAGCGGTCGTAAGAGATTTCGCCCAATTAGGGTACTTTCCTCTCCGAATAGACGGCTCCACCAGTAACAATACAACAAGGTAGTTTTGCTGGCTCTAAGGATAGTTTACATGAAATGCAAACTTGGGTATTTATAGACCAAGGAAGTTTGGACACCAAGGAATTTCCAAAACCGGAATATTCTTAAGATATGCAATATATTTCCAAATCGGTTTTAATAATTCCTAGAAATGCTCTGTCCAGAAATAACCGAAATCCTACTAGAAAATCTCCAATTAGTAAATGCACATTACCAATTTTTATTTTCCATAGATACGCATTTTAATTGCTGGTAATTAAAAGCATTTAAAAATTAACAACCTTAATTAAAAGATTCTCAACTTATTTCGATCCGGGATCTCGTTTAGCTATTAAGGAATATATTTGAACAATAAAAGATAAGATTTACTGAACATGTTCAAAGTATGTTGACATCTTAATTCTTTGTAAATCCTCTTTCATATTTACAATCTTTGAACCGATTATACCACACTTCCAAACAAGTTTAGAACTGGTTCATCTGATTTCCAAGAACTATGTGATTGATCAAATCAACACACTAATCATGGGTTTACGGTTCTACCAAACACAAGGATCGGTTCTACCTTAATATGATCACTGGGACCGGTTACATCAGTTACCAAATTGGTCACATCAATTACCAGAACCGGTTACCATATTCTAATGGTATTACTTGTGATCGGTCACACCAGTTACCAGGATCGGTTACACCAATTACCAGGACCGGTTACACCAATTACAAGGATCGATTACTACTCTTTTGTGATCGGTCACACCAATTACTAGGATCGGTCACACCAATTACAACTATCGATCATACCATCTTAGGTGATTACTTAGGATCGGTTACACTAATAAAAGTCATACCAATACATAAGTCAGGCATTGTGACTAGTTTTACCAAGATACATAACAAGTTATGATCGATTCTACTAACTCACACATTGGTAATCCAAAGATATGCAATGAATAACAACACCAATAAGCCTAGAGATTTCCCTTTCGATTCATAAAACAAGTTCATGAATGTACTTCCTTTAAACGAATGTAAACATTATTTCCTAGGACGAAATCTTCCCCCATACCCATACACATATCACAATAGCATTCATACGATTATGTCGATGTCTTATATACGAAGTTCAAAAGATAAGCGATATATTTCGTATTCTAATTCCTTAACACTGTGTCTACTAGAGTATAATCATTCACAGCTTTGCAGTTATGTTTTCAATATAGTACTACTTGAAAGATACGTTGGGAATGAAACAGTTCAAGTCAAAATATTACTAACCTCAAGAGGAAGGATGATGTCGTCGATGTAGCTCTTTACTTCTTCACATTCTTCAATTTTTCGAGTAATACTTGTATGTCTCATTATCCTAATCTTTCTAGCCTAACCTATACGAAGTTGTCTCTAGTACATAATCAAGCGACTCTTAAATTGAGTTTTGATTCACTAAAATATGACAACCAAACTTGACATACCAACGCTTGGTGGGTTCAACCGAGCTATGCTCTAACAGAAGATATATTTTATTTTCCTCTCTCCAAGATGAAAGAAATATATTATCTGTGAATCATATTCCTTACTCCATCTTGTCCCCTGCATTCTATGACCTCCCTCTTGTACAAGCTGACAAATTCTGCTTTTAAAACCATTACAGTTAGGCAGTACTTCGTCAAACAACTTTTTATTTCTTTGAAACCACAACTCTTTTATAGCAGCACAAGCAACAGTAATCCAAATCTCTTTTATTAGGAGACTTTTATTCTTGGCAGCTTTATAAACATCTTCAAAAGAATTAGGATTATCAAACCCAAAAATAGCACCTAATCAGTTCCAAATTGATACACTGAACTTGCAACTCCAGATGGTATGATTAATGTTATCTTGTTCCTCAGTCCATATGCAACATCTAGATACCATTCCTAAGCCTCTGTTTAGCATCACTTCATCATCCACATAGACACCCTGCTGCAACTTCCATATATTACTAGCAATACTAGGATGTAAGGATGTCTTCCAGATGTACCTTGACCAGGAAAGAGGTTGTTCTTTGTGCCTTATCTTCTCCACGGCTACAGATGTTATAAACTGTCCACTTTTATCACCACACCATACCCTAATGTCTGATCCACCACTTATTGCAGGAAGACTTGCTTGAGAAATGAATGGCTGCAATTCAGCTGGAATGTTCCAATGATTATTATGAAGTAAATCTTTAACTTTCATTTCTATATTATTTCTCACAAAATCAGTTAAACCCATAACTTCCATTAATGGAGATTCCCCAACCCAAGTATCATACCAAATAGAAATTTGAGTTCCATCACCTACACACCACCTAACATCTTCCTTTAAGAAATTCCATGCCCATTTCAGGCCCTTCCATATAGTAAATTGTTTCCATTTAGTAATCCATTGTCCCTGCTTATCCTTAAATTTAGCTGAAAGAAACAAAGCCCATTCCTCCTTTGAGTTCAGTAATTTCCACATCATTTTCATTAACAAATCCTTATTAATAACTTCAAGCCTTCGAATACCTAATCCCCCTTCATTATAAGGGGTACACACTCTCTTCCAAGATATAGTCTTAAATTTTCTTGTTTCACTATCACCAGACCACAACAAATTTCTGATAATTTTCTCACAAATCTTAATGACAGATGCAGGCCACTTGTAAACATCCATATTATATATGGGAATACTACATAGCACTGATTTAACAAGTACCAATTTATCCTGAAAAGAAAGTAGTTTACCTTTCCAAGCTGCTAATTTCTGTTGGAGCTGTTCAACCATAGGCCACACCATAGCTGAGGTAACTCTACCAGGAGCAAGTATCACTCCTAAATATTTTTCAGGAAAATTTGTTAAGTCCATGTTCACCAACTCACTGATTTGCTGCTTTCTGACTGAAGATACTCCATCTACAAAACACTTGCTCTTCATTCTATTTATTATTTTCCCTGAGCTAGACTGATAATCATCAAGCAATGAAAAAAGATTTGTAAGACTTATTTTAGCTCCATTAAAAAATATAAATACATCATCTGCAAAGAACAAATGAGTTGGGTGTATTCCTTTTTTAATCACCATTGGTATCATCTGCCTTCCTTTTCAGAATAGTAAACTTAATAGATTTGTGCGGAGGCTTTAATTTTGTTTTGTTACTTTTGGTATTCAGTGTTAATTTTATTTTGTTTGGGAAGTTATTTTGGTTCTATGTGATACCTCTAGTTTCAGCTAATGCACCAAACTTCTACTTAGTTTCTGAATCTTATCACGCAATTGTTGGTTAGGAATTTTAGCAGGAGATTTTGTTTTGGCGGGCGTATTCCCTCCATACTTTTAGTTTTCAGATTCTAAATTTTAAATTATAATTTTTGATTTTAAATTCTTTTAAAATTAATCTACGTATGAAATTCTAAGGGTTAAAATTCTCTACTGTTGGAGATGGTTTTTTAGATATAAGGTCTTATATCTACTCTATGTGTAGACCCCATAAATAAAGGGACTAAATAAAAAATTCACATAGGATTTTTTGCACCTTCTGTTGGAGATGCTCTAAGTCTTTAGATATTGACGTTGTTACATCATTAGATCTCCACTTTTAATATTAGCCGTTTGATCTAGGGTATGTTTCCAACAAAAATTGAATGAGCATAAAATGTATCTAGGCCGTCAGTTCCTTCCACTTTCATCTTCTTTTCCTCCTGCCTCTCCCTCAACGAATTCTCTCCTCTCTATTCCATCTCCATAGTTGCGAAGAAAAATTATGCATGTCTCAAATGTCTAAAATTGAGATCTTCGAGCATTAAGACAATAAACTTGCTTTGTTTTATTCAATCTCCAATGCTCCACAGCCCATATAATTAATAGTCCTATTGCTTCTCTCTCTCAATCTACAGGAGAAAGAAATCTCTCCCTTTTTAATCAACTTGGTATCTTTTAAGTGATACATTCATCTTCTTCCCCTCAATGAATTAACACAAAAGATTTTTGTACCCTAAATCAAAATCTAATGGATTACCTATTGGAAACCTATTTATTTGAGACCCAACTGAAATTCTTATTTTGTGACAAACCTAACCCCGTTTTATGATCGTTCCCACATCAAAAGTTGATTTCTGCACATATAGCTGTCATGTATATCCCCAAAGCATAACACTAAGATTCAAACCTTCTTCATCATCTTTCTCGAACATATATTTACATTCTATGACCAAAAACATACCTGAAGCAATAATTTGAGTTTGAAGAAAAAGAAGACGGGCTTAAACGTGTTTTTTCTGTGTTTCGGTGAATAGACTTCCAGTCTGTTAGCTGTTTTACGGTAGTATTGTCCACCTACTTAACGTACAGTTAAGTTTTAGTGTAAACAAAGTGTAACAAAATTAATAAGGTTTAAATTCTTACGGAAGTGTCGTCCACCTTCTTTTTTGTCGGCGTTGTTATTTGTCTTCTTTTTTGTCGACGGCGTTACTAACGGCCGGTTAAATACTTGATGTAAAAAAAGTATAACCCAATTTTTAATATTTCGACTAATAGAATTTCGCCAAGTGTCCTCACCGTAGCTCTTGCATTAGAAAAGGCTTATTTCGGCCAATAAGAAGCAAGGGTTTCAGCACCGTTCAACGTGGAAGTTCAACGCGGAAGCAAGGCTTATTTTGTCTAGGACTTTAAGGAGGAAGATGATACCACTGACGTTTGTTTAATGTCTCCGTTTGTGGGTAGGGTATCATTGACAGACAACATTAATGTTGTTAGGGCATTACTTTATTTATATGCCACTTCTTCTTTGTTGCGAGTCTTATATATAGGTGTAAAATGTGTCGTGCCAACACGTTTACGGCACGACACAATACATTAAAATTCAAGCACAACACAACACAACACAACACGTGGTCTGGAACAACGTGTGTACAACATGTTAGCTTGGTATGATGTGCTGTACCAGCCTAATTGTTTAATAAGCACATCAGCAAAACACAACATGCAGCAGCATAGATAAGCACACGGTAGAACACAACACAACATCCAAAAAAATGCGAAATGGATCTGCAGAGGAGAATGAATGGGAGACGGGCTACCGGGTAATACAAAAGAAGTTTAGAGCTGCCGGGTACAAGAAGGTGCCTGAGATCGTCTTTTGGAACCTCAGAGACTCCTTGGCGACACCAGTAATGGGTGAACAAAAAGGTATAGCACTAGTCAGTGGATTCTCGAAAAATATTTTGAATGATCCGCATCCCGTTGCCGTAATGGGAAAGGGAAAATCTCTGGTGCTGAATACAACAAACTAGTTGTAGTTGATTTATTCCTTTTCCTTCTTTCATGTACTTAATACACCAATGTAAACAATTGGAGTCCCAAATTGTTGGAGACTTTTACTTGTAATCACATGAGTTGCTTCTGGCACCGGCTTGTTTATACGACCAGATCATACAACAAGCAAACTTGTAGCTTAATTTATATAGGGAAACTCAAACATGCTCATTGGTCAAGTTTTTTTACAGTTTATACTACTAATATATGGTAATTGGTGTTGGATAATCATCAAACATGCACGGATTCCTTGATAGTGTGTGTATCATCATCTCTTTACCTAGAAACTTCGAAATCAAACAACCTTCACAAAGATGTGGTATTTCACAAAGGCATTAAACAAACACAATACATTCATTCAAGGTAAAACACTCTTCTCTTATGATCGGTAGAAATTATATAGTATGTTTGATCGGCACAAGTTAAAGAGCAGATTTCTTGTGTACAGTAAGTCTAGATGATTCTTCCATGTTTATGTCTTCTCTCTTCATTCCTCTTGGTAATTCCCACTGAAAAAAGTACAATAGATTCACGAGCGCATGCTCCACCATTGCAACTCCCATGTTGATACCCGGACATCCACTTCGGCCTCCTCCAAATGGTAAGAACTCGAAAGACTGTCCTCTGAAATCGATTGAACTATCTATGAATCTCTCGGGGAAGAACTCATCTGGTTTTTCCCAATAATCTGGATTCCTCCCAATTTCCCGTACATTTATAAGGACCCTGGTTTTAGGCAATACGTCGTATCCGTTGATGTTACTGTGTTGCATACTTTCACGCGGAATCAATAGCGGACCAGGTGGGTGAAGTCTTAGTGTTTGGAAAGTGATCGAGGTCTTCTTCCTCTACTTTTCCTTTACTCCCTATGTAGGTCCTTATCTCCTCTTGTACTTTCTTCATTGATTCGGGGCTTCGAATCAGTTCTGCCATTGCCCAATTCATTGTAACTGCAGCAGTGTCTACTCCAGCAAGAAAAACATTCTGAGAACAGTTTATAATAAAAAGCGCATTAGTGTTCGGTTTCAGTACAGAACAAACCCCGTATAATTAACAACTGAATTAAATTTTATAAGGCTGCTTATGTTCCAAACATGGTGGTAGCATATCTTATAATCACAAATTATCGAAATTTAAGAGTTCGGGGGATGGATACGATTAAGGCAACAACCCAGTCTTTTTGCTGTTGTTGTTTTGTTCTAAAACATTGCAGAGAATACTGTCATGTTCTAACACTTTGAAAGATAAATTGCATTGCTTAATAGAATAACAGATGAAGTATAATTACCATAAGAATTGCCTTGATATGGTCTTTCGTGAGACGAATGGAACTGAATCCATCATTTTTTAGTTTGAGCAAAACATCTATGATGTACTCCTCATGGTCTAATTTTGATCTCTGCGGATCTAGATGTTCATCGATGATATCCTGATAAAAAGTATCAAAATCATGGAAGTTCTTCTCAAGTCTTCCCTGCAGTCCAGTGAGTCTGTCAATAATCCAACCAGCTTTTGGGAAAACATCTGCTGCAGTGAAATTCCCCAGCATAGCCATGGCTTTCATACACAATATCTTGAAATCTACCACTACCAAACTGGTCTCTTTCATAACTCTTACCAAAAGCAACTTTACAAACGATCTGATTAGTAAGGGATAATAACTTGTGAGAGATATCAATTGGTGTACTAGAAGCAGCAAATTCTGATATAGAATCAATCGTAGCTACAACCTCTTTTGCTCTCAAGGCTCCTAATGATTGAACTCTCTTCACGCTAAGAAGTTCAAGGACACATATTTTTCGAACTTCTCTCCAATACTCACCATAAGGTGCAAAAGCAACATCTAAGAAGTTGTATGAAAGGCGTTTCGGACCAACCAAAGAAGGTCTACTGCAAAACACAAGGTCATGCGTTTTCATCACTTCTTTTGCAGTTTCGGGTTTCGGCTGATGAGATTACTAGTGTAGGTACCTGGCCAAGATGCAGAAGCATTACCGGGCCATATTTTTTAGAATGTTCACATAAAGAACGGTGAGGTGACCTACTGAGTTGATGCATATTGCCTATGATGGGAAGCTTAGGAGGGCTTGTAGCGAACTTGAGTCTGCTTTTGTTTTTGAGCATGCTATTTTGAGAAGAAAAAGAGGAACAAGTACTGAAACAAAAGTTGGCCAGAAACAAGTTGTATGAAGGAACTCCATTTTGAAGTACAAGTTCTGTTTTCTTTTTGGGTTTCAGTGCTGTGTTACATTTCATTGAAAAGCCTAAGAGGAGGTGAGATTGGTCCTACTAGAATGTTTGAAATCATAAATAAGATGCAATGATGCTGAAAAGTGGGATTGAAATGAAAGGGAGAAATGGTGGAGCTGTTTTCTATCAACACGAAGTCCCTGGAGGGGAAAAAGAGGGGCAGGAAAAACAGAACTCTGTCTCCTCAAGCCAGGATATCTTGATGTTGGAAAGTGGAATGGGGGAGTAAAATATGAGAGTGCACACCTAACTGTGGAGAAAGGCGCAGCAAAATCCATGATTGGGGAAAAACAGAACAATGTGCAAATGGAAGACAAGAACAGAAAATGCATAGATACAACTAGTGAAACTGACTGTCAGATAACTTCTACTGAAAGAGTGCCGGAGAGTATGGCGAAACATTTTGAGGTGAAGAGGAAATATGTTAGAAAAGCTACCACGAAACATCAAAAAGTAGGTTCACAGTCAAAATCAGAAATAGGAACTTCCTCTAGCAAAGAGGAAGATGGATTTGGATGAACCACAAAATGTAGTAAATTCTCTAAAGATGCAACAGTGGAATAACAACAACATGGAATGGAGTGGTCGGCTAGCTATTCATGATGGAGCCATATTTAACATTGGTGCAACCACAAATCAGTTACCAAAGACACACACAAAAGCTATACAACCAGAAAAAGCTTCTTTTGATCTTAATTTCTCTGAGGGTATTACAATTTTTCCAATGGGTGGAACCATTATCCAGTCTCAGAGAACTATGGTGGAAAAAGCAACTGATGGGATGAAAGGTTCACCACAGACACACCAGAATATTCCCACTAGCCAAGGCATTCAGGTACAAAATGTTTCTCATCTTAAATACTCTACACTGCATAAATTTTGTCTCAATTATCTAAATCATGTTGGTAATCTCAGTCCTTACCATAACTCCAACCATAATCTTATTACCTGTTTTAAATTCCATTTGTTTAACAATCACTATATGTATTATGTTGGTAACCTTAAAGTGATTAGTTGGAATTGTCAAGGGTTGGGTAACGATGCTACCCAATCTCACTTAAAAGATTTGGTTATTACCATGACCCCGACATCATTTTCTTAAGTGAAACTAAAAACAAAAGAGATTTTGTGAGTAAAGTCATATTGAGTCTAGATTATAAGTCTCATTTCATAGTGGACCCGGTGGGTCTGTCGATAGGATTAGCAGTTGCTTGGAAAGTAGGTGTACACATACAAGTAGGCCTGTTTTGTGACAATTTGATAAACTGCCATATTCTAGAATTGCTACAAAGAAGGAATGTGTTCTGTCTTGTATTTATGACCCTCCAACTGGCCACAAAAGTTATCTTTCTGGAAGTACATAGCTAGATTGGCTAATACTATCAGTGGAGAATGGATAGTTGTGGGCGATCTTAATCTTACTATGAATGCCTGGGAGAAGAAGGGGGTTGGGTGTTTCAATAGTTCTGAAACTGATAAGATAAAACAACTCTTACATCTTGCAAGTCTTGAAGACCTAGGGTGTGTGGGGTACAAGTTCACATGGTCTAACAGAAGAGAGGATATTGGGTTGATGGAAGCAAGAATGGATATAGGCCTGGCGAGTTCGATTTTTTGTGGTCAAAATAAGAATGCAAGTATCAAACACCTGGTAACAGTGGGTTCAGACCATTCCCCAATCATGCTCAATACTAATCCACCTTCAAACTCAGGTCACAAGCCCTTCAAGGTACTGGGTATTTGGCTTAATGAACAGTCATGTTTGGGTATCATAACTACCACATGGAAAATCCCTGTTACAGGGAGCAATGCCTACAGAATTGTTCAGAAACTAAGCACCACTAAGAAAAACATTCGGATATGGAACAAACATTCATTTGGTGATATCAGATTCAACATCAATAAAGCCAAAATCAATCTAGAAAAATCCATTTCAAACCCTTTCACCAACAACAAGTCACGGATGGAAAGACAATGTGAAGAAAATTTGGCTAAATGGTACAAGGTGGAGGAAATATTCTGGAAGGACAAAAGTGGGGAACAAGAAATTCAGTTAGGGGATAGAAATACTCAATACTTCCACAAGAAAACTCAGAAGAGATGGCGAAGAAATAGAATTAAAGCAATAAAGGATAACCAATGCAAGTGGGTTGAAGCCAAAGGAAGAATATCATCTGTAATCACTGATCATTTCAATAAAGTTGCTTCTACCTCGAATCCCTGCGCCTGTGACGATTATCTGAACATGGTACATCAAGTGCTCAGCCAAGATGCCAATGAAATGCTCACTCACCCTCTAAATTTGGAGGAACTAAAGCAGGTAGTATTCTCCATGAAACCTGATTCGTCCCCAGGACCGGATGGTTTCACTCCTAGATTCTTTCAAAAGAACTGGGAGGTGGTTAAAAATGATGTGTTTAATATGGTAAATAGTTTCTTGACTTCTAGTTATATTTTGAAAGAAATAAATGCCACATTTATATCTCTCATTCCGAAGACTGAATTCCCTCAGTCTGCTAGTGATTACAGACCCATTAGCTTGAGTAACATTGTTTATAAAATTATTTCTAAAACCCTTGCTAATAAGTTGAAATGTCTCCTAGCCATACTGATATCGCCATATCAGTCTGCTTTTATGCCAGGTAGACAGATTTCGGATAATGTGCTAATTGCTCACGAAATCATTCATACTATGAGAGCCCAAAGGGGAAATGAGTTCCTAATGGGTATCAAAATTCGACATGTCGAAAGCATTTGACAGGGTTGAGTGGAATTTTTTGTTAAATTTCATGAGGAAGTTTGGTTTTAGTGAATAATGGTGTCAGCTTGTTAACCAATGTGTCGGAACTATTTCGTCTTCGGTGCTGGTAAATGGGGTGCCAGGGAATCAGTTTATTCCATCTAGAGGCTTAAGGCAGGGAGATCCTTTACCTCCCTACCTCTTCATAATATCTATGGAAGTGTTATCTCGTGTTATAGCTAAGGCTGAGGAGTATAATCTTATCCATGGGATAAAAGTAGGGAGTAATGCACCACCAATTTCGCACCTGTTGTTCGCCGATGACCTGTTAGTTTTCTCAACAGCCAATAACTCTGAAGGTGAGAACATTCTAAAAAAAATCACTGATTTTAGTAATGCCTCAGGTCAGTTGATAAATTTCGAGAAGTCCGAAAAAAATTTTAGCACCAACTCCCACCAGAACACTATTGACAGTGTTAGAAACATTTTGGGAGTTAGTAGGATAGCTTTGAATGATAAGTACTTAGTCTCACCACTTTTCACACATACATCTAAGATGATGTATTTTCAAAATGTTATTGATAAGGTTAAAAATAAACTTCAAAACTGGAATAAGAATTTGTCGCCTGCTGCCAAGTCTACTTTAATCCACACTTGTACTACTATTGTTCCTATGTATCAAATGAATTGCTTTAGGATTCCTGTAGCGATTACTAAAAAAATTAACAGGATCCAACGTGATTTCTTTTGGGGGAAAGATGTTTCAATATACATAGGAGTCTACCTAAAAGCTTGGAGTGACGTTTGTATACTAAAGGAATTGGGGGGGTTGGGTTTCTTGAATCTGCAGAGTTTCAACAATGCTATGCTAGCAAAGATAATGTAGTTCCCCCTAAGCTAGCAGTTGACTAACCCAAGAGATTAACTATAAACTGAGGCACTAAGAATCTAAAAACATCTAATTAAACACTAAGAAAGAAGTTCTAAACAAAGATTAACCCGAATCTAAACCCTCTCTGAAATAAATACAAGAAATCCTCTTAAGTGATATATATTCAATAGTGAGTTGGTTTACAAATAGAATATAAACACAAAATAAACATAGCGGAAGCTAACCAACTAACGAAACCAACTCCTCGAAGCTTTCATCGCCACGTGCACATCTTGATCTGTCTCTGAAACTGAAAGTGGGAATTGAGTGAGCACATCATCCCGAAGGGTGCCCAGTAGAAATAATAACTAACTTTCAAGTAATCACTAGAATGATTTAAAGACAATGCAGGTTTTACTGAAAACCGATAAAACACGGAAAACAGATAAAGTATAAATAAAATAATAAGTTATACTGAAATATAAGGATCTACCAACCAATCTTGCGGCACACATTCACGACAGTAATAATAGTTAAGAGACGTAATCCTTCGGAGTAGCAAGGCATGACTGTTGCGGATTCTTCAATGATCATTAAAGCGCCCTGAGGTTTTCCAGACTCGAAGTCATAAACGATATGTACCTTACCAGTACCTTATTTTACGTGCACTCTACATAGCAAGTATTCAAAGAAAATAATGGTGACAACATTATATCTGATAGAAGTGCTTACAAAGTGGAAAGCCCATAACCCCCCACACGTAAATCCATCATCATATATAAGATTCTCAACATCATTCTCTCTAAACACCAAAATATAATATAATAGCTTTTGAAAGTAATTTAAAAGAAACTGTAAACATTCATGTATGAGACATGCGTTTCCCGTACAGAAATAGGGAATATATTGGCAGCAATTTTCACTCCTATATAATAATGGCAGCAATTTTCACTCCTATAGATTTGCATAAAATAGATATAACATTTGGGGCACACATCTCACACCAATCAAAAGGAAACCTTCTCCCTTTCATGTTAACAATAAATAAAGATTGTAACCATTTTCCAGTCAATGGAAAGAATCACTTTTGGAAATAAGTAAATACTCCCAAAACACAGATATTAGTTGTTTCTGAAGATCCAAACCCATCCCAAAATGTAAAAGAAAACTAATTTGTAATACACACAAATAATACAGGCATACACATATCATATAGTAACAAAGATATACATGCATTTCATAAAAGATAGATTTGTAAAACAATAATGAGTACAAGAGAGTTCGTTATCGATTCCCACCTCTTTTGATGACAAGCCTCGCCTACCTCGAGATCCATAATCCACTGGTTCATTCTTTAAATCGATCGTTGTTAATAACGACTCACTGTTAATCACACAAGCACACTAAAGATTAGCCAAAAGGCTCATACAAGGCTCATGACACAATCTCACACAATTCTCTAGTTATAAGTTAAATGAACTATCTAATGGTTCTAAGCCCACTTATGGTTCTACACCTTTCATTATCTATCTCTAGCACATCTAAAGGTTTACTAATCCAATTAGATTGGTTCTATAGTCCATTAGATATGACTTATGAATATCTACAACTTTGTAGAAGGAACCAAAGGTCAATTCGGACCATAAAGGATCCAAAGTAGGGGTGAGCATTTTATCCGTAATCCACGGATTTAACAGGACCAACCGTATTTTTATGGATGGATGCCCGAACCGTACGCTAATGGGTTGGACGCGGATGAGATTTTTGAAACCCAGCGGATTACGGATTGGGCCCGGATGCAACCTTGAAAATCCGTTGGACATCCATATCCGTTGGATTAAGGGCATTAATATAGTTTCTAGAAAATATATAGATAGTTTTGGAATTTTTTAAGGTGTTTGCTTGGAGTGTTGTCCATGGCATTTCTATATTTATCTACATATATAAAAAGTGTAGGTTCTATAAGAAGTCTCTATATTGGTTTTATTTTTTCATTATAAATTTTAACTAACACAAATCCATTGGATTATCCGCACCCAATCCGTTCATCCGTGCATCCATTGGATGCAAATCCGTTGGATGTTGGATTGGATGCGGATGCCAAATTTGAAATCCGTAGTGAATTGGATTGGATGCGGATGAGGTAAAAACCGGTCCATACCGGCCCATGCTCACCCCTAATCCAAAGTATCAAATAGAGTTGGAAAACGGGCGGGGCGGGATTGGCTTGTTACGAGTTACACGAGTACGGTCAAAATGGGCCCAAGCTTGCGGGTCGTTATTCTCCATGGGTGGTCATTTCTTCAACCCGCACCCGTAACGGGTAAAGCTTGCGGGTTTACGGGTTAGCCCGGCTTGTTTATTAATGTTAAAATTAAAACTTAATTTGTGGTCCTGTTTAAGCTTTGAAAATCTTCAATCTTTACTAAACACAAAAAACAAACATAGATGACAAATCCATTCAATTTCAACACAAAAATCAAACACAGATCCATACAACTCTAACAGATTTCCTCATAAGCACCATTCAATCAAACCACCACAACTAATTTTACAGCTTCATTACCAGCATCTCAAGCTGTCTAACCAAATTAGAGAGGCATTGAAACCCTTGCCATTACATTCACTGACGGGTAATTCCAATGTCACCATTTCTAACACACATAATCCGTATGAGTAAATGTCAACCATCTCCGTGTAATTCTCATCGTATAATTTCAGTGCCATGAATTCTGTTGTTCCAAGTACTGATGTGCTGAATGGTTTTTCCCCCAGACCACTTGTATAATTGAGGAGAATAGGTGAGATCACAACTTGTATATGCTGAGCAGAAGTATCAACAACTTGGACAATTTCCGTTAGGCAAAGATGATAAAAGATAGAAAAGGTGGCGGCTGCAATAAAGATCACCCCAAGCACCCCCCATCCAAGATGATAGATCGACTAATTCACAGAAAACTGTAATAAGATGAACACACTGCACAAGTTGAAAGCAGTAAAAACACATCACTAGAATGATGAAAAGTAAGGCACAATGTAAACAACACATATCATTCTTCTTTAGAATCCTTCCCAAAAGACTGTTTTACTCCATAAAACACATGATTAACATCATCGCTCACTTTTTTTTTTGGTTTTTCAAATCTCTGATCTTCACCTGATAGGATTTAACCATGAAATAAAAGGAAATTACAGTTTATTTCATGGATTATTAACAAAAGAAATAGAGGAGATTAAATTATTTACCTGGCCGATATTTCCATTAACGAAGGACATTGTTGCAATTGAGATCTCTGTGAATGATACAGGGTTGATGAGTATGAAGATATTCTAAACCCTTGCCACAGCTCAACCACATACAAATAGAAATTATTCTCGCTTCCTCCACTACCAACCTGAACTCAAGACAAACCCTTCTTCAATCACAACTACCAGAACCATTCTCTATTTCGAATCAGTACAATCTTCAAATTCGAGCAATTTCAGTCCAGTCTCAACCCCAGATTCAAAAACCTAACTTCATTAACAACAGTAACAACAGTGGCAGATGTAATTCTCAGAAACCTTAATCTCCTCATGAATCGATCAAACCCTGAATTCTTAATTCAAAACAGTTCAAACCCCTTCAATCATATAAACCCGTCTCCAATTTTATCACAGAACTTCATTTTCTCTGATTTATCCATCTTCTTCAGTTCATCTCGATTTCATCAGACTAAACCAAAATCGCCTTTTCTTCACTGCTTGATTTCACTTAAAAGTGTAATTAAATTAAAACCCTAACTCTCTGTATGGAGAAAAAGAAGAAGATTAGAACAAGAAGACGGGAAAGAGGTGGTGATTAGGGTGGTTATGATGGAGATGAGATGATGGCTGCCGCTACGCTGTGAGTGAAGAAAAAAACAGGCCGAAAATGTTAGCTTTTTAGGGTTGTGAAATGGGTAAAGTTTTATTTATATGATTTACACGGGTATACGGGTTGAACCCCCGGATTTACGGTCCGGGCCGGGTATACCCGTTTTCCTACAAGCCAGCATTTCTCCAACCCGCACCCGGCTTGTTTATACAACCAGCCAAGCCGGGCACGGGTTTTTACGGTCCGAGCCGATCTAACCCGCAGGTTTTGGCTTGTTTGCCAGCTCTAGTATCAAACTAAGAAAACATGGCACTAAGCTCAAGTCTACTAAACAAGCCCATTAACCTAAGGCCCGGTCCATCTTGGTCAAACTAACGGTCAATGACGGTCAAAGGAGTCAATCAACGGTCAAAGGAGTCAAAGTACACGGTCAAGGTCCAACTCGGTCCATTGAGTCAACTCAGGTCAAGACAGGTAACTCGGTGGGTCAACCTGGTTCAACTCAGTCAGCTTAACTGAGTCAGGCAACAACAAATCAGTCAGACATCAGACTGGGATGACTAACAGGCCAAAGCCTTTGCACAGGCTAGAGCCCTTGCTCAGGCCAATTAACACTAATGCATAAACAAGATGCAACACAAAACAGATCAAAATCCAAAAGATGCACTTCTAACTCAATACAACCTATCCTCAAAAATCAGTTGAAACAACAACTCAATTGCAGACTCTCATATCTTAACTTGGTCTCAGTTCGATCACTTCATCAAAAGAGTCTGAGCAACACCACCATCTCAGCTTATCCATTTCAGGTCCACCAACAGTTCTATCCTTATATCTCAAATTACCTAAACACAAACAACCTCAACTACACAGACCACATCATCCATCACCATTACAACTCTCATTGCATTAACACCGCTGCTCCTCATCAATTCCACCACCAACTAAACCTCTCCACTGGCCCTTTCTTACAATCACCTAACATTCATCTAATCTGCACAACTACTTCTTAGCTGCAAAACAACTACCTAATCTTCATATCTTTAATCCCACCATCTGTAGTTCATCCATATGCATTTCAGGCCTCCTCCCTGAACTGTAGAGCACAACCCAGCTCAGTTTCAACACCAACAACTCCTACACTTCATTCATACTCTTCTCAGCCATATACTGCATCACCTCCTAGTCTATAAAGCAACATTCAACCTCCAACTCCATACTAAATCATGCCACAATAATCAACTTCTTAGTGATATCATCACCAAACTCAACTTCATATTCAAACAATCAATAGCTTCACCTGCAGATCATAATCTCATACCAACACCATCTGCCAAACTCACCAACTCAGCTTCATTCTCTATTTCCTTGCCATTATCTTCCTAAACTTCACCAACACAGCAACAACACCACCACCCTCATGAATTTCCATTTCAGATTCACCACAGGTACTACTAATCAATTACATGCACAATACCACTTCCACTACAGCAAAGACCACCACCATCAAAACAATCCAATTCCAATAACCATTTTAGTACCAATCAATCATCAATTCATTGCCTCAAATTCAAAAACATAATTCAAAACCCTAATTCCTAAATTGAATTGAACTAAAATTAAATCCCTAAACAACTATCTCCACTCGATTAAGAACAAACCCATGAAACAAATCAAACAAACAACAACAATTTCATAAAGAAATTTTAATACATTAGAAACCCTAATTAAACCCCTGATTTACCTTTTCCAATAAGTTTGAATCAACTACTCATAACAACAGCATCACCATCAGCCACTGCTTGATCTACAATCCTTCTCTTGATCTTAGAATTGTTCTTAACTCCTTAATCTCATAAACAAAACCTAATCTTCGATTTGTGACAACTTTCATTTCTTCTT
>JAJJMB010012006.1:280226-293127 GCA_023531105.1 Papaver atlanticum
TTATGTCTATGAAAATAAACGTCGATGTTATTTGGGATCTTGGTATTAAGAATTCTGCAATTGCTCTAACCTGTTCTGATCATACAGATGCTTACTCCCATGCCAGGTGCATTAATACTGTAGGAGCCACTCAAGAAGAGTTAGAGGAAAAAGCAGCTTCACTGACAATCAGGTGGACACGCGATTTGCATCTTCAGACGGTACAAATTGAGAGTGACAACATGAAAATCCATGAAGCTACTAGGAAAAGGGTGAACAACATAACGAAAAGCTCCACAAGGTTGTAGGACGGAAACAATCTAAATTTTCATGTTTGTATGAAGGGGATAAGAACCCTTAACTTAATTCCAACTTCTGAAAACTTTATACCCAGAAGTCCGGCGACAGTAAGTCTAGTGAAATGTTTAACGAACACATGGTTCGGTAATTCCTTTTTGAGTTACTTGAATTACCTACCTGATGATGGTTATGGAAACCACCACCAACTCATGTAATCTTCCGGGTTCCCCTGTTTTCTTATTTAAAAAAAAAAAAAAAAAAAAAAAAAATTATTGCAGTCTTGGCCAACCAATTGAGATCATTAATAACGACCTTCACTAACCACTCGAGATCATAAATGAGGCAGATGTAAACTCATTGAAATTTTCACTAACCTTTTGTTATCATAAATAGGGAGGATTTAACTTATGCAACCTTCAAATAAGAATCATAATTGGTGAACTGAATCTAGACATTCTAGGGTCCGCTCATGACGCAAGAGCATACGTTCCGGCAGTACAAAGACACCCCCAAGAAAATGAAGAATTAGATTAGGTGAAAAAAGGGATAGGAAAGAAAAATTGGAGCGAAGTAAGAAAGGGAAGGGGAAAAAAAGAACCTCAGTGTGAAGATATGTTTGAATCTTTGGCACTGAATACGAACCTTCTTTCATACTTGTCTACCCATCCAAAAGAGTTGAGACTTCTGCTGCTTCTTCAATTGAAAATTGCATTATTTCGACAATTGAATTACATAAAAAAACTTTTGTTAATTTTGTTGTTAATATAGACATCCACCACTTGATGCTAAAATTTGTGGACTTCTTTAATTTACCTCAATCCAGTAGAAAAAGTACATGGGCAAGGGTAAAAGAACTCCCAACTTCGCCATTAAGGAAAACATGTTAAGTAAACCCTTCTGGTCCAAAGAAGGGAGACCGATGGATGTTTAAACTTTGAACCTCATACCCCTTTATCCACGGGTACACAAGCAATTAACTCAAACAAGCCCTCCTCACTCAACAACGAGAAGAGTTCAGCTATCTGTGCAGCCTATGGGGCAAGCTTCCGTGTGGGTAAGGAACCAGCAATTGTTGCAGGTTTAGTAATATCCTGGCCGTGTTGGAGGTGGGTGAGGGTGTGGGTACAGATTTTGTTGTGGGTGAGGAGGGTGTGGGTACGGATTTTGTTGTGGGTGTGGGTATGGTTGTTGATGAGGGTGCGGCTGCATTTGATGAGGACGTGGGTGTGGTGGTTGACGAGCGTAAGGTTGAGGGTGTGGAATTGGCTGAGGGCGCGGTTGTGCATACGATGTTGGACCACCATGGTAAGCGTAGCCTCTACCACCAGTCTGAAACCCAAAAAACACAAGCAAACAGATGGCATGTGAATCAGGATTTGCTTTGTGTGTGTGTGTGTGTGTGTGTGAGAGAGAGAGAGAGAGACCTCATATCCAGGAAAGGCAGAGTTGCTTGGAGCATAAGAAGATGAAGGTTGTGGTCCTACAAAAAATAGAATAGGCCATATCAGTAATGCCCAAGTCAAAGAAACTTAGAACGGACCCACTAAAAGGTGTGTCAAAATCTACCTGCGTATGGAATGGGACCACTATTCTGGCCACCATATCCACCAGCTCCTCTACTAACCAAGAAAAGCATTAAACACATCAGTCAACTATGAAAAGAAAGCCACCATATGAAAGGTGAAGTGATGAGCAAACCTTTTTGGCTCGTAATTATATCGACCCCGGCTTTGTTTCACTGTTGATGCTTCAACATAACCAGCATGGGGTTCCTGAAAATCCACTTCAATGATTAATCAATCAATCCCCTCAGATTAATCAATCAATCCCCTCAACTAAAAGTCTAAGACGATCAATTGCGCTACAGAATGAGATTTACCATCTCAGAATAGTGCCGTTTATCTCCAGAATGTGCACCATAAGAAGCATGACCCCGATAACCAGGGGCAGATGGAGGCAACCTTTGAGTATATGGATCAACATAGGCAGCAGGAGGTCCCCCATACCCATAGATTTGTCTTGCTGTATTACCAAATCGTGAGGTACTTCTTGGAAAACCTCGTCCTGGTCGACCATGCATGTTACCTGCAGATTTAGGACTTTTACCATAATTACCCCAACTCCTAAGACAACAAAATAATAAAGGAAAACGCTCAAGGTTATTATAGACAGATCATGCGCTGTAATCCACGTACCACGTGGTTTCATTGACGTCTGCCCATGGAAACCACCTTCCATATTTCTCCCACCCCGCCTACCACCTCGCCCAGGTTGTTCCCTTCTGTGGTGATCTGCCCTGGAGGGAGCACTAGGTCCCTGATGATCACCAACACGGGGTTGCGGCTTAAATGGCATGCCACCTTTCGAATTCTGATGAAACTTTCCCTTTCCTTCAGATGAGCACTTTGCAGGGCCTTTCATTTTTGATGAGCCAGCTTCTATAGTATCATCCATTTTAACCTTGTAGCCACCTTGTGAAGACCTTCCAAGCTTGCCCTTGTGAGGCCTTGCAAGGTTAGCTTTGATCTGAAATATGAAGCACTCGCTAAGAAAATATTTCAAATTAAATTAATTATTTAAGATCATCATTTAAAGTCATCACCTTCACATCCCCTTCTGCAATTTGCGAATTCTCGAATCCCTCCACACAAGCTACAGCGCTTTCCCTAGAGGTGAACGAAATAAATCCAAAATCCTTCCGTCTTGCGGTGCCGAGATTTCTTGATAGCTGGACTTTCTCAACCTCACCATACTGTTTGCCGAACTCCCGTAACCTCTCCTCGTTCCACAAATCTGTCAGCCCGTCAACAAATACAGTTTTGACCTGCAAAGGGAAATTTCATTACCTAATCGTCTCTGCAAGACAACCATATACTTAGACCACTATGGTCTGCAAACAGAAGTTATCCTATATGCCTACAGTTAAGGACATGTCATATATGGCATTCCTAGAGAGGGATATGGTTCAAATACTAACCCTACGAGGTAGGATAACTTTCTATAAATCCTTCGGACAAGAAAATTAAGACTTAACAGGAGCATGGATTCCTTGGACTAAAGGCAAGACAGCAAAAGTGATTCTACAATGGTCAATTAGGATCTCGGATGAACACTTAAGTTGTTAAAAGAATGTTCCCTACCTACTAGGTCACAAAGTGGACACTAAGTGAAACCATCTTTTAAGTTTCCTGTCTTGCCCGAAATAATATTCTCTAAAATCATTGATGGGGGCGTTTCAGCAAGTAGCATGGAGAATTCAACAAAGGAGATATGTACAAAGTACTTCAACTACTCTAAGAAAAAAAATTATCTGGACCAACATCATTAATCGTTGCAGGATTCTCAATTAAGTGGACACATACACATTACGTGTTTCAATTTAAAGAACAGTCCAGACGTTACAAACCTTCAAGAGAGCTTCCTCACTGGGATGTATAGAAGATTGGGCAAAAGCAACTTTAGCACTTCTCTCACAGCCAAATACAGCATCTGGCTTTCTTAGCCGCTGAAAAGCCGACATTGCATCAGGGCGGGTACAGAATTCCAAGAGAGCAAAGCCTCTAGTTCTCTCTTCATTCTTGGGATCATCAGGTAAATAGATCCCCTCAATTTGTTCAATTCCATGGGATTTCAATGCCTCTAGTACCTTTTAGCCAGTAAGAAAAGAAAACCATTTAGGAAACAACATAAGATTATGTGAAGTGAATAAAGACCGTGCTTTCTCTGCACTGAAGGTGCAAAAACAGTCCACAGCAAACACTGAAACAGAGTCAACCATATAAAGTTTGTTATAAAATTCATCTGATTAAGTACACTTTTGAGAGAATAACAGGTAGAGGATAAGCACGGATAAAACAAAAGTAATATCCAACCTGATCCTTTTTCCATGTCTTGCAAATATTACCCATGTATATTGTATCTCTGTCCTGGCTACGTGATACGCTAACACGCTTGCCCTTTACCTAGAAATCACATAAAGTTGTAAGAAGAATATAGGACATGCAGAAGAAATATTTGTATATGTACATATATTATTCATACATATAAAGAGGGGGATTAGTGGTCAAAATGTATAACCTCTGCTCCATCCTTCAACTCATCTAGGACTTTTTTCGCCTGCTCAACAGTAGCATAACGAATAAATGCGAAACACTTATTTTTCTGTGAGGCTGGATGCTTAACTATTCTCACAGACTTAATTTCCCCAAACTTCGCAAATACTTCAGTCAGATCTTCTTCAACTGCGTCCTTATCTAATCCTCCAACAAAAATTTCAAATTCCTCGTGTTTCTTTCTGTCTGTTAGAGGAGCATGCATGTACGCAGATGAGTCTTCATCCTCCTCAAATTCTTCCTCATCACTTCCACTTTCTTCCATACCACCGCTATCATTGGCATCATTGATATCATTGCCTTTTACATTACCTTCAGCTTTAGCCTTTGCAGACTCCTCATTTATATCCTGATTAGCAACTGCAATAAATTTGAAGTCAGTGAACATTCACCCATTTCAGGTATTAGCAAAAGCAAATAACTACAGATGGCAAAGCATGAGAGGTGCAAGCAACACTACTGTATAAAAATATTGATCCTTCATTACCCACCAAATGAAATAATCTCGTCATGTGCTCAAATTCAAAAACCAGATTTAATTTTATATTTCTATTCTTTCTGCATGCCAAAATTGCTATCTCCCACTAACTCTATCAACATCGGAGATGCTGTTCATCTCCTTTACACCCTTCGACTAGTGCATTTTTCATTTCTTTTCTTTTCTAATTCAGCATTGCCTAAAATTTGTATGTTAACAGTAAACAAGTTCTCCACTCGGCTTTTTGTTGCATCTGATCTATCTTTTCAGTTAACTATTTCCAAGTCAAGTGTTTCCTATTGGACTAATAATCTCAACACGACCCCTCACGTGTAGCCTCGTTGGGTCTAACACGTGGACATTAAATCGGGTGACGCAAAATAAAGTGCGGTCAAACGACTCGTCACCAATGCTCTAATACCATATTGAAGTCCATGGGCCTAACTAACCTCGAAAACCTTCTTTCAAGGTTAGGGTTGCCCAAGGCTTATAAACTGCAGGATCTTAAACTTCTCATACTATGTGGGACTAATAATCTCAACATTTGCCCTAGTATGTCACCCCCGCTAGCTTACATTGCCTATCCTTCATTTCTTCCCATCTATTAGAAAAACATAAAATTTCACTACACTTAACTGTTGCATAACAATTAAGCAAAGCTTGGGTTTTATGCACTCTTCCAAGTCAAATTGCTTAGACATACTAAAAACAAAACTCAAGTATTCAGTTCTTGTATGCTATAAAAGGCTCCCAGTTCTTTTCATTCTTAAAACCTGATTATGATACTAAATGTATGAAACATCAAAGAAAAACAGCCATGCCGGTTCACAATGTTAATTCAATTTTTCACAATGTTAATTCAAATTTCACATACCTTGCTGATCGTCTACCATATCATCTCCATCACCACTTCCATTCTTATTCTCATCCTCAATGACTTCATCCAGACCCTCCTCTATCTCTTCAGGATCCTCCTCTACTATCTCTTCAGGATTCACCTCTACTAACTTCTCAGGGTTTTCCTCTATTATCTCTTCAGGTTCCTCTTCCACCTCCACCACCTTTTTATCCATATTTACATCCATAATATCCATACTATTTTCTTCAACATTTTCATCTACAACCTTCTTCTCTTGAATCACCACCACCATTTCTGAACCCTTCTCCTCAACAGTTTCTTCTTCAACAACTTTCGTCTCCTCCACAACAACAAGGGTAGTCTCTTCTACAACCGTAGTCACTGTCTCTTCCATCACCACTTCGACATTCTTTTCCTCCACAATAACTTCTTCCACATCCTTGGTTTCTTCCGCATTTTCAAAATTCATAAAAACCTCTTCTTTTTCAATAACCTCGTGATTAACCAATGATGATACTACTGATTCCGTGTTTGTCTCTTCTTCATCGTCATCGATTTGAATAACAGCATGAGGTGGAATCTCCTTCTGTTCCTGTGCCACGACAACCTGGTTGATTTCTACTTCTTGTTCCTCTTCACTTGGAACTTCTTCTGCTGGTTTTTTTGAGTTTCTAGCAGAAGCTCTTGTTGCTCTTGGAGCTGCTGGATTCTTCTTTGGAGCGGCAGCTCCTCCTCTCTTCTTCTTTGATGCACGAGGAGGCATCACTTGATAAGCTCACTTACAGGACGGAATAACAACAACTATGGCTTTTGAGAAACGATAAATTAGGGTTTTTCTGATCTGGTAGAGAGAAAAAAAAAAAAAAAGGAATTTTCTGGCAGAACTGAAGAAGCAGAAGAAGAGAAGGAAAGGAGAGATTTTGATTTTGAGAGAGAACTGGATGTGTTTGTTTGGAAAGAGGAGAGGAGAAGTAGGGGAAATTTTGAGGCATCTATTTCTTCTATTTCATTTTTTTCTTTGTAAAAAAAGTAGAATCCTATTGGGGCTTTAAACGGATGGTTTTTTGTTTGGGCTGTATAGGGCCATAAAATAGAAATTAAGATTAATAAAAGGATTATACTAATATACCCTGAATAATATCTAATATAGAGCCCTTTATCCACCTATTTTTAATAATACCTAATATACCCTGAATTAAATTAGTGTTAATTAGGATGATTAACTAAACTAATTAAGATTAGTGAAAAGATTATACTAATCATTAGATTAAACTTTTGAAAATCAAAACTATTGTTTTTCTTTTCTTTTCTTTTTCGATTTGCAAGAAGAAGAGAGGGATTGTGATGAAATATTTTGATTTTTTTTTGAAGAAAGTGATGAAATATATCCTGACAAATAGTCAAGAGAACCTTATAAACATGTCCCCGTAACAGTATTGATTGATTCAAATCCGTTAAAAATCATAAAAAATCTGGGTTTTTCTAGGGGTTACGGTTGGGATATGTTGTCGATCAAACCAAAATCAACACTTTACGGTGGGAAATAAAGAACTCCCAGCCGAAAGTATTTTTTTTGAATTTTCAGAACAAATTACAGCTGGGTTTCCCAGCCGTATGATAAGTTACGGCTGGGAAAACCTTGCCGCAACACAACCTCTGTTCTTTTTCATTTTTTATGATAATCAGAAGTGCATACGGCTAGGAATTCCTAACCATAAACATATATTTACGACTTGGATTTTAACATTTCCCAGCCGTATACCTGCTTTACGGCTACATATTCAACATTTCCCAGCCGTAACCTCTTTTTTACGTCTAAAACCTCAGCATTATTCCAGCCGTAATGAGCCTATACTCTATATGAAAAATTTGTATATAGTTGAACTCGTTTTAAGGTTGAGTACATACTGATACTCATAAAATTTTGAGTAGGCCTTAGAATTAGTATCACTTCATAGTCATACACGATCTTAAATCGAGTATAACCGTGTATTCTTTTTGAAATCGAGTATAAAGTGATACTCATTTTAAAATCGAGTATTAACTTATACTCATTTTGAAATCGTTTATAGCTTTGTACTCGTTTCGAAATCGCGTATAGTTTTATGCTCATTTTGAAATAGAGTATAAACGTATCATTTTGGAATCGGTATAAAACCATACTGAAATCGAGTATGAACTTATATTCTATTTGAATTCGAGTATAAAGTGATACATATACTCATTATTCATTTTGAGATTGGGTATAAAACTTACTTCAAATATTCATTCTGGATTTTTTGGTCAACTTACGGCTAGGAAATGATGAACTCCTAGCCGTAAACATTACTACGTCTAGGAATTCATCATTTCCCAGCCATAAGTGAAGAAAATATTGGCTTCCTAGCCGTAAATGAACTACTTACGACTCGGAAAAGATGAATTCCTAACCGTAAGTATTTCCTGAAACTGAAACATAATCATATTTTGATCATTTTAACGTATTTAAGTAATCAAAAAATATTAACGGGATTGTCGATTCTTACCTAATAAAAGTTATGGACGGAAGATTATAAGGTTGTTTAGTTGTTTCAATTTCTTGATTTTTGATCCGTCAAAAAAAAAAAAAAAAAGTTCATGATTTTGATCATGATTGATGAAGGAGAAGAAAAGAGAAGGATAATAGATTTAGTTTTTTTTTTTAATTAGATTAAATTGGGTAATAAGGTAATATATTTAATTTAGTGGGGATAGTTTTGATATTTTACCTTGATTAGGTCCCCCATATCCATGCTTTGGTTATAATTATCATTTTAAGCCCCCAAAAACCCAGCCCCCTACAGCCTCAATAATAGGATTCAAAGAGTAAATGAACGAGAAAAGAAGGAATATTAGGAAAGAGGAGGGATCCCACGCATTTTTGTTCTCAACATATCTGACACGTCGAACATGATTTTTGCAAACCAGACTGTAATTAATTTGAAGCTAATAATATTTTGAGGATATGTTCTTATTACAAATCTATACTTTCCTAGCAAAAATGAGCATGACACCATCATCTACTATTTTGAAAATGAGACTTTGAAAATCAACAGATTTCTAGCCAAGACTGGTAGATGTGAGGTTTTAGATTTCGGAATATGTTCATTTTTGGTAGACATGTATAAATTGGTAACAAGAACATATCTCCAAAATATTAGCTTCAAATCCATTATGGTTTGGTTTTTATTCACAAATGTAACGTCCAACGTGTGAGATAGTGTGAGAATAAAAGTGTGAAGGGATCCTTCCTCATCAACAGACGGTCAGGATGGGATTGCATTACTAGTTCTTTCTTCTTCTTTTTTGTTTTTTTATGAGAACTTAGCACACACAACTACAAGCTTCTATATCTAACATGATTGTGGAGGGCAGGCTTAGTTGTTGATACTAGAAGAAATCTGACAAGTAATGAACAACTTGAATGGGATAGGCTTTGTAATGAGTTGGGTCCTGTGCATGGGCTGACAGGGGAGGAGGATAATATGGAAACCATAGGGGAATGTACGGTAAAAAAATTGTTAAGAAATGCAGATCCAAGGAGACGCGAAAGATGAGTTTTCTAAGTATGTATGGAGGATTTATAAAAGCCTGGAAGGGTATTTGCAAACCCATTTCCCAAGGTGGACTAGGAATTAAAAACCCTTATCATTTCAATTTAGCTCTTCTCACTAAACTGGCAAGTAGACTGGTAACCTAACACGACCAATTATGGGTCAAACTCTTAAAAGCAAAATATTTCCCAAACTCACACCCTCTAGAAAAGTCCAAAACTTCAAATTTGTCTTGGATTTGGACCAGTATACAAAAAGGATTAGAGCTAATAAAAAGTAACTATGTTTGGCAAGTCAAAAACGGAGCGTCGGTGAAAATTTGGGAAGACATATGGGTTCCTAACTCAGATATAATCCAAATAGTCCCAAATACGCAACAGCAAGCGCCAACAAGAGTTCAAGAGCTAATAACGGATCAAAATAAGTGGGATCAGGAAAAGCTAAATCAATTCTTTTACCCAAATGATAGGGTTAAAATACAAGCTCTAAATCCAAGGAAACAAGAGCAAGACATCATCAGATGGCGCCACCATCACTCCGGAAAATTCACAGCCAAAAATGTTTATAACTTTCTAGCCAATCAGGTTCAAGACATTAATAACAACCTAGATTTCCCATGGAATAAGATTTGGAAAATTCAAGCAATTCCAAGAATAAGATTTTTCATCTGGAAACTGTCATAAAAAGTTCTCCCAACTTTTGCTAGACTAGGCACACATAATAAGGACATTGACCCGATTTGCCAGTTATGTAATAATCAAGTGCTGGAAACGGAATTTCATCTTTTTTGTGAGTTCTCGTTTGCAAGAGTAGTTTGGTTTGGTCTATCCCTAAATAATATTCTCTCCAGTCACATTCCCAGCACATTTATTTCCTGGGTTAAATGGTGGATTACGGAGGCTAACTTGAGTCAATTTCAAGTAAAAATTACTACCATTCTTTGGTTCATCTGGAAATATAGATGCTTGATCGTATTTGAGAAAATAAACCCAGACCCGATCAACCTAATAGGGCAAATTAATAATTTCCTACAATCCTCACGGTCAAATACTATTCAAAGCAATTTAAATACACATCAGAAATTCTCAACCAACTGCTCTTGGTCCAAACTAAATTCGGATTGGATAATCTTCATTGACGCTTCTTTTAAGAAAGAGGATTTTTCGATGGGATATGCTTTCATTCTATATTCAGCTGACGAAGAAACTTTCATGCACCTATCTGCGGGTTCGGAGTGGGCGACATCAGCTTTCCACGCAGAAGCAAAATCCTTATTAAAGGCGGTTACGTGGTTAAAGGAAAACATACTATCAAGCGTATTCATAGTAACTGACTGAAAAGCTTTGGCGGACAACTTAAATAAGGTTAACACAGACGTTTCGTGGTCAGCGGAAAATACTTTGCAAGAAATTAGGAAAATATTGGGCGATCTACCTTAAGCTAAAGTGAAATATATTAAGAGGAAGAATAACTCAGCAGCGGACTATATTGCGAAGGAGGCAAGGATTAAAAGGCTTCAACACATGTCGGATAACATGCGTCAAAAGTTCATAAAGGTAGCATAGACTCTAATGTTTTCAATAAAAATGAAATTGTAAATCTCATGTACTATATTTGCTAGTTAATATATGATCTCTTTCCATCAAAAAAAAAAAGTATGTATGGAGGAAAAGCATACCATCTAAGGTAAGTTTTATGTTATGGGATCATTATCGCAACTCCCTTTGAGTATGCTTATGCTTGGAGGAATTGAAGTGCAGAGTGATCTTTGTCTGTTTTGTAAGAGAGAATAAGAAACTGCTGATCATATGTTGGTTACTTGTCAATATTCTTTTGAAGTATGGTCTTATTTTCTTAATGCTTTCAAAATTCAGTGGATTATGTGTGAGACAGTGCAGAAGTAGTTTTAAGCGTGGAGTAATAATGCATTGACTGGAAGGAGTAGAGAGGTTTGGTGGAAGGTCAACTACGCAATGGTTTGGCACTAGTGGAAAGAAAGAAACAACATGGATTTTTGGTGATGGTATACCGAAAGATATTAATGAATTATGTTTACTTATAAAGAAAACTTTGACGCTCTGGTTTTTTGATAAGGATATATTCAAGGATATGGCTATCAGTCAAGTCATTTTTTATGTGGGAGACTGGTAGGTCTGTAAACAAGCCTACGACTATGTCTAACTGCAAGTGCACAGTGCCTTATTGTGTATAGTACAAATACAGGTCAATCCTCAGGGACAAGGTGGGTGTAGAGTTGATTCCAAAGTCTTACTACACTGATTCAAACAAGAGTGACAAAAGGGTTTTGGTTGTCGATACGACTAGGATGGTTGCAAAGATTAACTAAGAAAGCCAATAAAATCGTAAACAGGCAGATAAATGGATACTAGGGCAGTCGAATCCACCCCTTAACCTACACTAAGTCAGTTCAATCTTGATAATGTTCTTGTCCCTTGTAATGTACACCGGTCAAGATACTAGTCTGCCGTTTATCCAGGGTAGTCTCAAAAGGCAGGCTTAATGTTAACTAAGGTAACTAACTAATCCCTAGTATTAGCTGTCTTCTCACAGTACAACTAATCACAGATCAATTTCATCACTTAGATAATTAAACCTTTCCTAAGATGGATATTCTAATCGCAGCTAAGGTATTCCTCCAAAGTACTAACTGTCTGATTAAGGAACAATTAGTCAAGGGTTCGAATAGCAATCAGTTAAGCATGAGTTGCAGCACAAATAACATAGTAGTGTTCCAACTACAATGGATGCATGACATACACTGTGAAAGTAAAATGTTGATGCACTAGGATTAAATCTATCCTAAAACAATAAAGCACAACAAGAACAATATCAGAAACATGAATCAAACTAGCAATAGATTAATGGTTTCATCCAAACCCTAGTTATGAAATTAGAACATGATAATAATTCTACTGCTTGGTGCACCGGCTAATCCGGGCATGCCTTTCTCTCTACAATCTCCTCCCTATTTATACACAATTTCACTCAATTCCTCTTTAATTTGATAATTGGAGAATACCCACTCACCCAAAACGTGTTTTTCGGTAAACCCCTTCTGCAATTCAACTTTACAGCTCCTTGATTTGATGTTCTACAGCTGTGAAGAAACCCTAGTCTTATCTCTCTCAATCATAGCTTCTAGGGTTACTATTTTTTATAAGGGAGAAGATAAGATGGAGAGAGATAAAAACTAGGGGTTTTATTGATGGAGGCTGAGAGGGTGGCTGTAATCAGAAATGGTCGGGGATGGAGTTGATTGATGAAGGTGAACTGGGAGTTTTGCAGAGCTTATAGGGAAGAAGAAAACGAAGTGAATGTGTGTTTGGTTTCTGCCCGTACAAGGGGAGGAGATAAGAAGCTAGGGTGTTAGGCAGGCGTATCAAGATTTGATGCATCGGTTGGAGACGCCGTTAGATGCTTAGTAGTTATGTCAAATCTGACGGCTCGGGACGGAAACGAGTTTGGGTCTTAAATAAAAAGGTGTAGAGTTTGGGTCTTAAATAAAACGAGTTTGTTCTTAACTCCTTAATCTAATAAACAAAACCTAATCTTCGATTTGTGACAACTTTCATTTCTTCTT
>JAJJMB010012006.1:303127-364581 GCA_023531105.1 Papaver atlanticum
TTATGTCTATGAAAATAAACGTCGATGTTATTTGGGATCTTGGTATTGAGAATTCTGCAATTGCTCTAACCTGTTCTGATCATACAGATGCTTACTCCCAGGCCAGGTGCATTAATACTGTAGGAGCCACTCGAGAAGAGTTAGAGGAAAAAGCAGCTTCACTGACAATCAGGTGGACACGCGATTTGCATCTTCAGACGGTACAAATTGAGAGTGACAACATGAAAATCCATGAAGCTACTAGGAAAAGGGTGAATAACATAACGAAAAGCTCCACAAGGTTGTAGGACGGAAACAATCTAAATTTTCATGTTTGTATGAAGGGGATAAGAACCCTTAACTTAATTCCAACTTCTGAAAACTTTATACCCAGAAGTCCGGCGACAGTAAGTCTAGTGAAATGTTTAACGAACACATGGTTCGGTAATTCCTTTTTGCGTTACTTGAATTACCTACCTGATGATGGTTAGTACAGTTCAAAACTTCAAATGAGTATACCACAAAATAGAAGATGCTATATTTTAAAGCATGGAACAATATGAATACATAACAACAGTAAGCACATAGAGATCATTTACATAATTACATATAATCCTTAAAAGTTAAAAATCAAAACAGATATTATCATTCATTTATACAATCATAACAAATCATAGGTTTAAAATACTCACAGAATCACAGTGACATGCATGTTAACAAACAAATGGTCAATTCTCTTCTCTATGTATCACAGTAACATGCATGTTAATCCCATTGATAAGAAGAGTACCTCAATTTATGAAAATCAATCAAACAGACTAAACCCCACTAATAAGAGTACCTCAATTAACAGTACCTAAATCAAAATCAAACTAAACTAAACCCCAATTAACAATCAAATCAAAAATCAACCAAAAAATCAATCAAAATCAAACTAAACCCCAATTGATAGTATTTAAATCAATTTTCATCAATCAACAAATCAGTAAAAAATGAATAAAAAAAATCAAAATCAAACTAAACCCAATTGACAGTACCTAAATCAATTATAATCAGTCAACAAATCAATAAAAATCAATCAAATAAAATCAAAATCAAACTAAACCCTAATTAACAGTACCTAAATCAAACATAATCAATTAAATCATTAATAACAGTGCATAAAGATCAATCAATAAGCTTTTCTTCCTTACCTGAAGCTGAATCCATTTGATTATCAACTAAAATCAACACTTAGAGATGATGGTGGTGATGTAGTACAAGCGTGGTAGTTAGTAACTTAGTCAAGTAATGGAATAGGTTAAAGAGGAGATGAAAATGGAGTCGCCTCCTCTTCTGCAACCTAGAGAATAAAGAAAATGAGAAAAAGAATAATGAAAAAAGAATCGTGTAGAAAGAGGTAGGGTTTGGTATATTAGGCTAGGTATTTATGTGTGGGGTATTAGGGTTTCTTAGCCATAGATATATTTGATCGGTCGGTCGGTACAACCACACCACCGCATAGCACCGTATCAAGGTCGGTTTAAAAATATATCTACGGTCCAGGGCAGCCAGATTCTCGGTTTCGGGTTGGTGCGGGTTTTTTTGCGGGCGGGTTAGCGGTCGGGTTGGCCATTTTGTGCACCCCTAGAAATAACACAGACACCATAAGTTTTGTTAACGAGGAAACCGCAAATGCAGAAAAACCACGGGACCTAGTCCAGCTTTGAACACCACACTGTATTAAGCCACTACAGACACTAGCCTATTACCAATGAACTTCGGACTGGAATGTAGTTGAGCCCTAATCAATCTCACTGATCAAGGTACAGCTTCGCTCCTTACGTCTCTGAACCCCAGCAGGATTCTACGCACTTGATTCCCTTAGCTGATCTCACCCACAACTAAGAGTTGCTACGACCCAAATTCGAAGACTTGATAAACAAATCTGTCTCACACAGAAAAATCTATTGGAATAGATAAATCTGTCTCCCACAGAAATACCAACGAGTTTTGTTCCGTCTTTTGATAAATCAAGGTGCACAGGAACCAATTGATAAACCAGACTTATATTCCCGAAGAACAACCTAGTATTATCAATCACCTCACAATAATCTTAATCGTATGGTAGCGAAACAAGATATTGTGGAATCACAAACGATGAGACGAAGGTGTTTGTGACTACTTTTTTATCTTTCCTATGGGAGATATAAATCTCAAGCCAATATTACGATTGTACTCAATCACGATAGAAACAGCAATATCAGATCAAGCAACTACAGAGAAAATAGGTGGGTCTGGCTTCACAATCCCAATGAAGTCTTTAAGTCGTTAACCTACAGGGTTTCGTGAAAAACCTAAGGTTAAAGGAGAATCGACTTTAGCTTATACAACTAGTATCACACAGGAGGTGTAGGAATTAGGTTTTCTAGTTGCTAGAGTTCTCCTTTATATAGTCTCAAAATCAGGGTTTGCAATCTAAGTTACATTGGTAACAAAGCATTCAATATTCACCGTTAGATGAAAACCTAATTAGATTCAAGCTAATATCTTTCAACCGTTAGATCAAACTTAGCTTGTTATACACAAATGAAATGTAACTTCAGTTAGGTTTGAGTAACCGTACCTAAACGTGTACACTTAGTTGGTTCAACAATAGTTAACCAATGGTTAGCAATATGAGCACTTTCATATCAACCTTATTCATCTTCACCATAAATAGTTCAAGTGACTCAAATGAACTAGTTAGAGAGTTGTTCAATTGCTTAGATCTTATAGAAGTATACAAGACACAATCGAAGCAAAATCGGTTTTGATTCAATCGAATCGATTCATGAACATTATAGCCACGGTTTGCAAAGATTGCATTCCTTAATATATAAATGTTTTAGTTCATGAACAAACCGGTTTTAGAAAGTAACCTACTTAAGTATGCATACGGGTACGCGTACTTAAGTAACCGGATTGAGTTTGTTTTTCACTTTCAAACTCCAGCAGAAATTCATGGACGTGAACTTTCCGCCAGTATGCGTACGGGTACGCATACTTACCCGGATTTCCAACAACCGCCAGTACGCGTACGGGTACGCATACTTTGGGTTCCCGGTTTTGGACTTTTACACAAATGTGAGAACACACCATGTTTATATCCAAAGATGGTTACATGTTCTAAACTCTCATTTCAATCATTGAAACTTTCTTAGAGGATGTTATATAGTTGTTATTCACAAACTATTTTTCATCAAAGCGATTTTCAAGTTATTGAAATAATCAACATGACTTTCGTGACGAGTAAAGATGAACTTGGCATAAGCGAAAGCTTACCAACATATATTTCGAGAAATAGATAAGCGAGATAAACTAGGCTCGAAATAGCAAATGTGTATAATCGAAGTCTATATAGCAATATGACTTTTGTCTCAAGATAGGAGATAAAATAGATAGACTTTTGAGTGATAGATAAGTTCAAGTCTCCACATACCTTTTTATCGATGAAGTTTCACATGTTCCTTGAGTAGTTCTTCGTCTTTGCATGATGAACGCCATGAAGTCTAGAGCTCAACTACACTTACTATCCTAGTCCGAGACTTAGCTATTAGTAGACTAGAAATCAAGACTTATAGTTTTGGCAACTAAACTTGACAAACAAGCTTGAGATAGCAACCCTTGCGAGTTTGACCGAGCAGTTCTCTAACAATCTCCCCCTTTGTCAATTTTAGTGACAAAACTATCAATACATATGAAATACAAAATAAATAAACTTTGCAGCTTCTCATCCACATGCTTGATCTCCTTGGTTCTTCAACATTACTCGAAATCTTCGTCACTTCCAAGTACTCCAATGATTCTAAAGATGTTCAGTTCAGCATCATCGTTGTTGAAGATCCGTAGCCATAACAATGAGAAAACAATAGCTCTCAATCATTGTAATACAATGTCATAGTATTATTACACAGCATCAAAGTTCAATTGTATCACAACTTTGACAACAATACTATGGTGATATGTATCACTCCCCCTTAGTCAATACTTCATCTCACATGAAAACCACTCCCCCTTACATATTGATCCGAAAACCATATGTATTTGTAGTGTGAACTACACATTAATTCTCCCCCTTTTTGTCAATAAAATTGGCAAAGGTACGAAAATTAGTGGGATCCTAATGAAATTTCCATAGAGATACTTCATGACCAAAAGAAAAACACATATCAACTTGTTTAGATGCAATCATATAGTCAAAACTAAATGCATTCATCAAGGAGTTTATAAAGATACAAGATAACCCCTATAATATTCCACAGCCGCACTCCCCACAAAAATTTGGCAATTAGGCACAAGTTCAATTAAGAACTCTCCCCCGTATAATGTCATTCTCGAAAGAACAACAAGAGCGACCTTACTTTCACAAGAAAAGAAGGATTTCTTTGGACATTAACAAACCACATAAGAATATGAATTTGTATCCAATAATCTCAATTAAATTAACCACAAGAGAACCCATGATTAATTTAATCGGAAATGCTCACATAAGAAAACTTACGGAGCCGTACAGTATATTACATAAAAATATGGATAAGGGAAGATCAATACTGCGGAATAAACAAAGGTTCATTCTATTCTTCATCACTATTTGCACAATGACGTATAATAAACATAATCTTTGTAAACAAAAGTTCATCCTATCTTCCATCAATACTTGCATAATGACATAATAGGCTTAACTTTTGTTTGTCAAAAGTTCATTCAATCTTTTATCAATACCTGCATACCGATATATGAAAGACTTAACTTTTGACCACGTATGGGACAATTATAGTTCACGGACGCAAACACATATATCCCATAACAAGTTGAAATATATGAAATCATAAAGATTAATACTGCAAAATCATCTTCCAAATAAACTTTAGAATTTAAATAAATAAATCTAAAAACATTGCAAGATGAAAATCTTTGGAAATAGCTATGTGTACTCACAATAATGGCTATTCCAAACCCTAGTAATCCTTCTTAAAAACGCAAGAATAAATTCTCATAAGAAGTTTCCTTGACAAAATAAGAAATCAATTAGCTAATAAACAAAGAAAGACTCATAAATCACCAAAACCGAACACGAACTTAAGTCAAATAGGCGTTTCGGAATCCTCATGAGCCTTGAGATCTTTGAGCTTGTGATTGACAGCATCCACTACATCTTCAGAGAAGATATCCTCATTGAGAAGATCTTTAACATGTGTTTTTATAAGAACAAGGTCAGAAGAAACCTTTTTCAACTCAGTTCTTAACACATCAAGACTCTTCAAAGTATCATCGAGCTGCAGTTTTGCTTCCTCAAAGTATTTAAGAAAATCATGAACCACTTCAGCAGAAACCATATCCTCATTCTCAATGTCATGATGTGTATAGGCATAGTAACATGAGGTATTAAGATGATCATCTTCTACAAAGGTTCTTTTCTTCCTCCCTTTGGACTCGAAACCAATACCTTTATCAAGAAATCCTCTTGCAAAATCACCAGAGCGAGAAGATGAAGACATTCTTGACAAGACACAAAACAACCCAGAGTATGCGTATGTGACTCAAGGGTTTGGTATTTAAACGGTTTCTTAGGGAAGGTAACTTTTAGGGTTTCCAAAATTGATTCGTGACAGTAACACGGGTACCCGTACGAACACAACTTGAACCAACACAAAAACACTCACAAAAGGTCGTACTTTTACGATACGACAGAATTTTTTGCTACGTGAAAACTTTCACAAATTTGTGACTCAATAAATTTTTATATCTCCACAGAGAAACAATTTAGAGCTCAAGAGTAGCAATTTGACAAAACAAGATTTCAAGAAGAAATTGAAAAACAAAAACTTCGTCAAAACAAAAATACAAATACTTATGCAAACATGCTTGTAAAGATAATACGGCTAGGAACGATAAGAAAATAGCCAGAGAATCAGGACACACTTTGCCATCAAGTATACCTGACCATATCTCACCCAACCAGGATTTTTGTGAGTGAGATTTCAACCTTGTGATTAATTAGCACAAGTATGAGCCTTGAGCTCATCAAATGAACGTTGTTTTCGGTTAACCCTCTTTCTCCTTTCGAAACTAGGAAGGAATCCCTTTTGATGTGAAAAATTATCATAAAACTTACTGTCATCAAAATACGAGACATAGTTTGAGTTCTTACCAGGAGAATTTTGACTAGAGGGAGTTGACAGCCTATTAACGATCTCTTTATATCTTTCAATTATCGCGTTTAGGTTGTTTTTCATATCAACATTTTGGCTCCCTTCTCCTGATACTTTATTCACATCAACAACAATATTATCTCCCTTTTTGACTGAAGAGAATTCTTGATCTCTCCTTGGACGATTTTTGTCAAAACGTCTATTGTGCTTTTGAGCATTTGAGGAACTCATCGAACTGACTTTCCTGGTAAAATACACAGGGTAAGTGCTTAAACCAATTGGTTTAGACATACGAATGTCAGTTACACCTTTGAGAATTAAATCTAAGGTGTGTTGAAGTTGAACAAAAGAATTGTTATTCAACCTAGAGTTTCTCTTTTGCTCAACATGTCCTTTTGAATCACAAAAAAGACACACTTTCTGATCACAAGAGTGATTAGAGAGAACAGACTTAACATCATTGTTTGGAGATTTCTTCCTTCCACATGACGTGAAACATCCTTGATTAGAGGAGGCTATAAGCACATCTTTTCCAATATGAAGGGATTCTGGTTTTACTTCTGGAACTGGAACTCTTTCAGTTGTAATAGAAGTAGATGATATAGTAGACTTTTTGGAACATCCTTGAATCGAGAGTTTACTCAAGCGATGTTCAATTTCCAAAGCATCCTTTTTGAGGCCCGCCTCGAGTAAGATACGTGAAGACTGAACTTCAGCATTTTCCTTGCAAGGAGCTTTTTCTTTAGAGTCACAGTCTCTTACTATACCGAGAAGAACATTGACATTGTTTTTCAACCGATTAAATCTATCAGCTTGGATTCTAATGAGGTTTAGAATCAGTTTACTCTCTTCAGCTGCTTCCCTTTCGTCAACGGTGTTAGAGCATAGCTCGGTTGAACCCACCAAGCGTTGGTATGTCAAGTTTGGTTGTCATATTTTAGTGAATCAAAACTCATTTAAAGAGTCGCTTGATTATTTACTAGAGTCAACTTCGTATAGGTTAGATAGAAAGTTACTAGGATATGAGACTTACAAGTATTACGTGAAGACTTGAAGAATGTGAAGAAGTAAAGAACTACAACGACGACATCATCCTTCCACTTGAGGTTAGTAATATTTGACTTGAAATGTTTCATTCCTAACGTATCTTTCAAGTCGTGCATATTGAAAACATAACTGCAAAGCTGTAAATGATTATACTCTAGTTAGACATAGTATTAAGGAATTACAATACGAAGTATAACGTCTATCTTTTGAACTTCGTATATAAGACATCGACATAATCGTATGAATGCTATTGTGATTATGTATGGGTATAGGTGAAGCTTTCGTCCTAGGAAACAATGTTTTTACATTCGTTTAAAGGAAGTACAATTCATAAACTTATGTTATGAATCGAAAGGGAAATCGCTAGGCTTATTGGTATTGGTATTCATTGCAAATCTTTGGATTACCAATATGTGTGTTTAGTATAACCGCTCATAAATTGTTTATGTATCTTGGTAAAACTATTCACAAGGCCTGACTTTTGTATTGGTATGACTTTAATTAGTGAAACCGATCTTAAGTAATCACCTGAGATGGTATGATCGATTTACTGTAATTGGTATGACCAACTCTAGACATTGGGGAACCGATCCTAGTAAGAGGTGCAACCGATCACAAGTAGGGGAATGGATCCTTGTAAGAGGTGCAACAAAATCTTAGAGATTGGTAACCGATCCTATGACTTGTGCAGCCGAATACAAGTTAGATACCATATATATGTGGTAACCGATCCTAGTACCTAGTCAACCAATTTTTGGAAGGCTAGTGTGACCGATCCTAGTACCCACATGGAGGTAGAACCGAAACTTGTTTTGGTAGGACCGTTTAAACCCATGATTGGTGATTTGATAGGATAATCAATCACATAGTTCTTGGAAGTCAGATGAACCAATTCTAAACTTGTTTGGAAGTGTGGCAAATCGGTTCCAAGATTGAAAATATGAAAAAGGATTTACAAAGTAAAGATGTCGACATACTTTGAACATGTGCAGTAATTCTTATCTTTTATTGTTCAAAGATATTCCTTAATAGCTAAAGGAGAATCCCGGATCGAAATAAATTGATAATCTTTTAATTAAGGTTCTTAGTTTTATATGCTTTTAATTTCCAGCAATTAAAATGCATATCTTTAGAAAATAAAAATTGGTAATGTGCATTTACTAATTGGAGATTTTCTACTGAGATTTTGGTCAATAATTGGACAGTGCATTTCCAGGAATTATGAAAACCGTTTTCGCCCTTATTGCATATCTTTGAGAATATTCGGTTTTGGAAATTCCTTGGTGTCCAAACTTCCTTGGTCTATAAATATTGAAGTTTGCATTTCGAGCAAACTAATCCTCAGAGCCAGCAAAACTACCTAGTTATGTTGTTACTAGTAGAGCAGTCTATTCGGAGAGGAAAGTACCCTAATTAGGCGAAATTTCTTACGACCGCTCGTTTTAAAGACTTCTTTGGGATTGGGAAGCTCTACGAGTACCGTTGGTGGGAAACTAGATAATTGCAGTTTATTATTAGTTTTCGATTGATTTGATTGACTAACAGTTGTTAAACTTTGATTGCACCTAGTTTGTTTATGCTTGAAAATCTTCTCTTCTGATATAAGATTCACTCAAACTAGATCAAAGTTTCGAAGGGGATCTTTAGAATGTTTGTAGATCTAAAGACGTCTTGTGATAATCCATTATTAACAGACTCCATTCTGTGTGTGATTGATCACAAAGGATTCAAGTTGATTGTGTGCAGGTGTTTATTGAAGATCTAAGACGATTTGAAGACGAAAAAGATTTCTGATTTGGGTTCATAATCTTTGGTGTGCACAAAACTTGATCGGCTGGGGATCCAACTATAATCGGTTTATCTTTTTGATAATCTAGATTGATTAGTTGAGTAGATCGGCATCAATACGTTTCTTTGTGATTCGAAGTATTGATTGCAAAATCTTGACAATTACTTTGGTAGTTGTTATTGGATAGATCAAGGAACCTGACAAAAGAAGTTTATTGGGATAAACGGAAGAGCCTTTTGTCAAACTCATATCACTTGATTGAAAAGAGTTGTTACCGAACAGATTTGTTGTTCCTTTACTGTTTGGAATACGAACCAAAGGAATTGTTCCAAGTGCGTGACTTATTGCAAGTTGGAGGCACAGGGAAACTGACGGAACTAGGTGAACTATAGGTTTAGTTGCTTGGTCTCAATTATACGAAGTTGGTTTAGATTTTGTATAACGGCTTAATCCTGAGAGTATTCAATTCAGGACAAGGTCCCGAGGTTTTTCTGCATTTGCGGTTTCCTCGTTAACAAAATCTTGCTGTGTCTTTTACTTTTCTATTTCCGCAATTATAATTGTTTTTATTATAATTAGAAGTAAAATACACAAACGTTAATTCCTATTTACTTGATAGCAATCCTATTGTGTTTGGTTAAGTCCGAACCTATTATCAAGTAAACATACTTCGTTGTTGTATTGTCTCGATCTTGTATCCTGATGGACGCATTTATGTGTCTATTTTCATCTCTTTTATGTATAGTGTTAGTACCCATTTTTGCACTAATTTTGGTATTTTATCCCTTGTAGGTGTTTTTTGGAAAAATAGGCTTTTGCGGCAAAATTGGCTCGAAAAGTTGTTAAAGGCTCCTGGGAGGACATTTGCTATTCGGACTCTCACTTTGGATAAGGGGTAACCCATTTCCAAGCAGCTGCTAAGCACAGACCGGGACTGGATAGGGGGAGGTCACATTTCTTCACATTTTCAAAAACAGAAAATGGCGGGAATTTGTTTCTTTCACAAACGATTTTGTGGATGGATTGTTGATCGATTTTTATTGAGATTAAAGGGCTGAATTTGATTGGGTTTGTTCCTATGGACTTAACAGGCGAGGTAAGGGTGTTGGAATGGATCCAAAGTGGCTAGAACTCGAATTGGAAGCGAAAAAAGGTTAAAAATATCACGGTTTATTTTGGGCAAGTTTCTTGGTTTATTTTTGGAAACTTACGTAAAGAAGAGGAAGGAAACTCTTCTTAGAGATTTGTTTCTATCACGGGAGGAGTTTGGACAGCTGAGAACACGTGAAACAGAAGAAAAAAAAGAAATATCGCAACTTGCTGTGGAGGAAAAAACCAAAGTTATTCTCGAATTTTCTTTGCTCTACTATGTATAAAAGGGTTGGTTCGAGTCCTAGGAAGGTAACCAAGACCTTAGGGGAAAGTTTAGAGCCTTAGAGAAGCCAGAAAAATCATTAGAAGAAGATCGGGTTCTGCTGCTGCTGCTGTTGCCGGAGAAGACGAAGAACACAGAACAGCGGAAAAAGTAAGTTACAGAGGCAGACTTATTTTCAGTGACAACGAGTTACGGTCGCATCATCCTGCAGTCACCGAAGCTTTTCAGCAACGATTCCGTCCTCTGTATTAGACTTTCAGCGACTACAGTATACCCTTTTCTCCCTTGTAATCAATTTTTGATCCATAAACATGTATTTTGAGAACACGATTAATATGAGGAGCTAAACCCCTTAGCCAAGGCGACGGAGGAAGCCATTGTTCCATGAAAAGTGGTATAGTTCTATTTTAATTATTTATTGCAATTATTTTACATGATTATTTGCATAGAACTTAAAAGAAAAATTGATTTTTATTGAGTAGTTGTGAGTTGTTTTGATGGAACATGCTAGGTTTTAAAACTTTTGATGTTTCATGATTTGTGATTACAACTACTACTTCAAAAATCTATTAGAGGCAAATATTAGAATCACTTTAAAGAAGAATATTGCATGAATATTGATAAGAGTTTATCAATTAATTGGTCAATGGTGGAATCCAGAGTCTCGGTATTTTCTTATTATTATTGAAACAATTTTATTTAATTTTCAAAAATCCTTCACAAGCCCGAGTTGAACGAACTTTACTCACCACTTTCACTACAACTTAAAATTCACATCATATCCATAGTCAATAACACAAGTTATCTTGTTGTCGTATTGTCTTGATCTCGTATCCATAGACGATCACACGAAGTGTGACCCGATTAGTTGTATTGTCTCGACTCAGTCCATAGACAATCACTTTCGGAGAAAGGACTTATAGGTGGAAAAGTTTTAGATTGAGGTATATTTGGATACCCTCGTCTTTTCAATTGGTATCAGAGCAGGCAAACACGAAAAGATCTAACAATCTGTGTTTGGTGCGATCCATCCTATAAGAATTGCATCTATGTCTGATTCAGTTAATGTTATGCAAGTCTTGTTCATTTCGTAGAACCTGAAACTGAACCACAATTAGATATAAATTTCTTAATCAGGAAACTAGGTAAGGGCATGATAGTCTTGTTCATTTCGTTGGTTTATTACAGTTTCCTTTGGTCAGCTCTATTTGGTTTTGAAGACCCACAGTTATTCCGACTACTGTTATACGATTCGAGGTGACTAATCCTTTCCAATGTCTGGCTGAAGACTTTAAACTTAGCACTTCTTGGGAGGTAACCCATTCTCATGCAACACAGTAATATCTTTCCTTAACTCTTTTTCTTCAAATGGTAACAATTTCTCCTTGTTCATGCTTTTAATTTAATCTTTAGAAAATTGAGGACAATGTTAGATTTAAGTTTGGGGGTATGGGAGAAACTTTTTAGTTGCATTATAAACTCCAGAGCCTAGAAATTTATGCCTATTAAGGATTGCACTAACCAATCTAAGTGGATGGAAGCATTTCGGTTTTAGGAGTTGAGGAACCAATCTGAGTGGATGAAAACATCTATATAGAGTCTATTCATAAAAGCACGGAGCTCAGGTGTTAGAAATAACATGATAGTTTCACCGTATCTCGGAATCATCTTATTACTTCTGTTTTTGTTTTTTCAAATTTTTATGTTGATGTCTGCTGGGTTGAAATAGAGTGATTGAGTTACTAAAAAAAAAAAGACCAGACCAATTAGACCAATCGGAATAAATATTAACACTTGGATAACAATATGTGTGTGTTCTCCCTGTCTCCGTCGCCTAAACAAGCGTGGAATGCAGGATCTTAGAGAATTACCATGTAATCTGCTGACAAGAAGCATGTGCTTGGATTTAAAAGATCCAATCATGTTGTCAATTCAAAAAGAAAATAAAAAAAAAGTTAAAATGAAATAAAAATAAAAAATAATTATTATCATTGTTCAATAAAATCAACTGCTGGTTCCCTTGTATATGCCAGCTTATTGATCTAGAATTAAGATTATCGACCACTGGTTCCCGTGTATATGCCAGCTGAGTTGATATTAGAATTCAGACCAGTATCTCAATCCATTAGGTCATAGGTTCATCTTGGCAGTGACCTTCAGACAGATATGGGAAACACCATTAACTTTAGCCAACATTCGCAAACATCTACTTCTATATCCAGCTTTTTATTCTATTCATGTGTGATTGTGGTTAGTTAGATTCCGAGTATTGTGGTTTGTTCGACTTTCTAAGTAGAGCTTTATTTACTTATATATGAATTGGAATTGCATCAAGGTACCTCCTCCTGTAGTCATTTTGGAATCGTTCATAGATTCTTCACAGGTAGTTGAAATTTGGAGTAAAAGGTTTTGTAGGTACACCTCTTGTAAAGCTTTACGAGACTAAAACTCGTCCACTAGGGATACCTAGGGGTTCAAAGGCTTGTTATACGTGCTAAGTGTGACCGTAGCCTCGACGAAACGGAGTTGTATGTATGTTTTAGAATTATTTTGTTTGATTTGCTCGAGGACTAGCAAAGTCTAAGTGTGGGGGAATTTGATAGGTGTCTAAAACACCTTAAGATTTATCTATTGTTTATGCTTTCTTTGCTAAGTTTTCTTGTAAAATATGTATCTTATGTTTGCTTTTGAGTTTTTAGGTACTTTGGAGTCATTTGGAACAAAAAAAGAAGAAACGGGGCAATAGTGTCATTTCAAGTGCAAATGCTGTTGGAGGCGAAATTATTTCTCACTATTTGCTTTTATTTCTTCATCTCTGTCTGAAAAGCATGTCGACTTTAGTGATGCAAATATATCTGTCTGAAAAGCATGGCATCTTTAGTGATGAATAGAAATTGAAGAGAAGAAGTGGATCTGAGAAGTAAGAGACGACTGTTGTTGGTGGAAGAAATCAAAGAAGAAGAAAGCGTTCATTTGGAGCGAGGAGGGCAAAAGCATCATTTCATGTGCAATTGCTACTGGGAGCGGAGCGGACCCGAGCCAGGTCAACGATAGGAAACAACTACTGCAGCTTAGTATAGAAAAGCAACGGATTGTGATCTTGGTGGCCTATCTACTTATGGGGTGCCTAAATTATTCGTGTTGGCCCTTATCTAATTCACCTGGGTGGTTATATCCACTTCCATTATTGCCTACACAAAACCTAAATTTGAGAGAAGAGTCATTTGTTTTTATTTTCTGTCTGAAATTGAGTGAAATCATGGCGGCTCCATTATTCTGAGAGAGGGAGAAAAGGGTTGTTGCGGTTGGCGGAGAAGAGAGGATAGGGAGGAACGAGAACTATCTGAGATCGACGAACACATAGAGTGAAGGAGATGGAATCGATACGCTTATGGAACTGATGATTTGAGAAGATTGGAAGATACCCAGGGTTCGATTGGTGATGCTCGAACTGAGATCTGATTTGGTGTATTTGAGAAACAAATGAAGAAATTGAAGATGGGTTCTGTCTGAATTTGATTTCGCAGGAGTTGTTGTGTCTGTAAATGTGGAAGATATTGTGATGAGCAGATTGAGAAGAAGAAATTAATGCTGTGGTCATGGATTTGAATCAGCAAGAATAAAAGTTATAGGCTCGATTTGAAGAAAGCATTGACGGGCTTTAGTTGATTTTACTGTTTAGAACAAGGAAATGAAGGAATTGAGATGTTAGGGTTTTGAGAAGAGGAAATGGGTGAGAAGCCAGGGTTGCTGTATATGGTGATGAAGCTGTTCTTTCTTTGAGATTTGGGTTTGTGTTAATTTGAGAAATCAGAGAAGCTCAGATTCATGTTATGATGCCAAGAAAGTAAAACAGAAGACTTTGAGCTGATTGGATTGTGTTGGATGTGGTATATTACAGGTATATAAGCAGTCCTTAGATGAATGTTAGGACAGGTGCAGCTGCATATTAGATGGAGCTAGAGCAAGAAATGAGGCAAATGGCTCAGGCTGTGCTACTGGTGGTATGGGTTGCAGTTGAGATGCTGCTCGAGATGAGTCTAGTTGATGTTCAAGGCCGATGCTGTTGCTACAGAAAGGATCCAACTGATGTTGAGACTACAAGAGAAGATGGCAGTGTTATTGGTGGAGATTAGTGCTGGTGCTGATGCAGAACTGAGGAAGAAGATTGGTGGAGCTGAATGTAATGAACAAGTCAGAGAGAAGTTGGAGGTGCTGAGATTATGGAATGAATGCTTTGCAGGCAAGGGTACTTATGGAGGTGGATGGTTGCAGTTGCGGTCTATGGCAATGTTTAGAGTGCAGGTGAAGTTCAAGGAGGAGATGCTATGCTTGTGCTTAATGGGATCTGTCTGATGCTCAGTAAATGCAGGTTGAGACTTGGCTAGACAGTGGTGGACAGGACAAAATGAACTAGAGTTGTTGGTTGTTAAAGCTGTTATTCATAATTGGTTGCAAATGGTGTTGCAGGCAGTGTTTTTGATGGTTATGGCAGAACTGGAGAAGTGTATGCAGTTGGCTATGCTGAGAAGAGGTTGAAGTGTTGCAGTTAAGCAGATGCAGACAAGTAAGGCAGTGAAGCTGAGTTGGTGCTGGGTGAATGAATTAGAGAAGTCGCTGGTTTTGTTTCGACGTGAATTATGAAGCTGAAGTTTGGGTTTGCAGTGGAATGGATGTTTTCAACTGAAATGATGCAGGTGGAGATTATGGAGTTGTGGTAAGAAGCTATGTGCTGCAGATGGTGGTGATGTTGTTGGTTTTCAGGAGCTGATGCAATGAAGGAGGAGTATGTATAGCAGGCAGTGGTTTTGCTAGATTCTAGCAGGGAGTGATTGCAAGTGCAACTGAGATTGAATGGATGCAGTTTGTGTATGGCCTAAAAGAATAGGTGCACAAATGAAGTTATACAACACCATCATTGTGCAACAACAAGTTATGGCCTGTGCAAGGCTGCAACAGCTCAGGCCTTGGTCACTCTGATGAGTCAGTTAGCTGACTCTGACTAGACACAGCTGACTCTTACCTGACTCATATGACTCGGTTTGACTCAGTGACTTTGACTGAGTTTACTCGGTTGTCTGACCGGTGCACGTTGACTTTTCCGGTTACCTGAAGTACTTTGTCGGCTATTTCCGGCCAACTTCCGGCACTTTCACCTGTTTTCCGGCGATCACTTTTTGGGCATATTCCCACGTTGGTTTTTATCAACATATGGGCTTGGTGGATTTTTATCTATTGGACCTTTGAAGACTAGACCTAATTTTAGGACAAGAAAGCTACAAAAAGTAAGAGACTTCTACAACTTTGGATGTCATTATTCTATTCTACTTGGAGCCTTTGGGAGATAGCCGCAACTAGGGTTTGCTTTCGTATTTATTTTTCATCTTCTTTATTTCAATAATTATTGATGATTAACTCCAAAACTATGAGTAGCTAAAACAATCTTTGGTTGAGGGTGATTTCAAAGCGTGAAATATGAACTCATGATTGATATGCAATAGCTCGTTTTCTCGCAAGTTTAGTTATTGTTTGATTTCTACAATGCTAATAATGCTTATGGATTGTTCCTTAATTGTTTAAGTTCGAAATTAAAAAGTTATGTCATAATCTTATTGCTAGTTTAGATTTTCTTCGTCCCGTAATTGTCTAGAGAAGATAAACATAAGTAGCAATATATGGGTATTGATGATGGGACTTTGTTAAGTACCCATATGTAGAAATTGACACTAGTAGGTGATTCATGCTTTTGAATTCATCACTAGGAACAATCTTATCTCACAAAACTTAGAGCACTTGTTTGAATCATACCTAGTAAGCGTACCTCTAGGTAACTTGAATAAGTAGAATCCGGTAGTCGAGCGCTTCCGTATCCGGTGAGCTTAGGAGATAATAACGGGATAGTTGAGCATACTAATTATCCTAGGGGTTGTTAGTAACAAGATAATACGAAGAACGTGCTACATATTGATTTGGTTTATGTTTAGTGGTCGAGAATGTATCCTTAATCAATTTTATCTCATATTTGAATACAACTTTATAATTTTCAGAATTTCTACAACAAAATCTTCTTTGCTAAGAATACTTTTATAACAACTTTTGCTTCATACCTCCCTTGGGACGATCCTGCTTTCATTTGCGAGCAGTGAATACTACACTTCCTCGTAGTTCTTCACCTAGTGAATTCTCAGATTCAGACAAAGAGGAAGACAACACAATGGGAGGTCGACCACCCGCTCCAAGAACACTCAAGGATCTCACTTCTCCAAATCTTGACCAGCAGCCTTTATGTATTCAGCTGAATAGAACCATTGAGTTGAAGCCGCAATTGATTCACTTGCTGCCCAAATTCAAAGGTTTTGCGGGAGAAGATCCTAATCGTCACTTACAACAATTCCATCATGTTGTGACTAGTATGAAGCAAGCAATTGCAGACACCGATATGGCTATGATGACAGCGTTTCCTTTCTCCCTTATAGATATTGCAGGAGAATGGTTCTTTTACTTACCTCCTGGGAGTATAACCACATGGAATGGAATGAAGAAGTTGTTCCTTGAGAAGTATTTTCCAGCATCAAAAGCAACAGTGATTCACAAAGAGATTTGTGGCATTAGGCAAGTATCCGGAGAGACTCTCTATGAGTATTGGGAGCAGTACAAGAAACTTCTAGCTAGCTGTCCACACCACCAAATTAGCGATCAACAAGTTATTCAATACTTCTACGAGGGGTTGCTTTCTAATGAGAGAAATTTGATTGATGTTGCAAGTGGTGGTGCACTCACCAACAAGACCATTGCTGAAGCTTCAAGCTTGTTAGAGAACATGGCTGCAAACACTCAACAATTCTACACTCGAGGTGAACAAGTGGTAAGGAAAGTGAATGAAGTTGGTGATTCTTCACATATGGAACATATAATGGGTAACATGGAGAGGATGATGCAACAAATAGCAGCTGCCGTCATACCATCATCACACACCGAAGATGTTGAGCAAGCAAGTGCTATGTACCAAAATCAGCAAAGGCCGAGGTATGATCCGTACTCCAACACATACAATCCAGGGTGGCGAGATCATCTGAATTTCAGTTACACCAACAAGCAAGCTGCAGCAAATCCTACTTTCAGTCAATAAGGAGGGTACCAATTCATTCAAAGACCACAACAAGAAACTCAAGGTATAAGTATGGATGACAAGTTTACTCTTATGATGCAAAGTATGCAAGAGATTTCAAAGACAATGCAAGGGTTCAACCGATTCCAGCAAAAATCCGAGATGGCTATGAGAGATGTGCAAAACCAAGTTAGTCAATTGGCTAATGATATGAATCAACTCAAGGCACAAGGATCTGGAAAACTGCCTTTGCAACCACTAAATCAAAAAGAGAATGCCAATGCTATTGAGCTGCGAAGTGGGAAGCAAGTAAAGAAACCGGCAATATCACCGGTGTCCCATGAACCTGATTTGGAGAAAGAAGGGGGTGAAACAGCCCCTAAAAAGGCTGACCCGGTAACAAATTCTAACTCTAAAACTCGTGTTTCTACTTATGCTACTCCTCCGCCTTTTCCTAGCAGGTTTGCAAAGGCGAACAAGGAGACATTGTACCAAGAGATTTGGGAGATCTTTAAGAAGATTGAAGTGAACATTCCACTAATCGAGGCGATAAGGAAGGTTACTCGCTATGCAAAGTTCTTGAAGGAATTGTGCACTAACAAGCACAAGTTGACCGGTAATGAGGTAATGAGTGTGGGGGAGAATGCTTCGATATATCTTCAAAAGAAACTCCCGCCCAAGTTGAAAGATCCCGGTAGCTTCACCATACCATGTACTATTGGTAAAATCAGGTTTGAACGTTCTTTGTTAGATTTAGGAGAATCCATTAATGTTATGCCTGCTTCCGTTTATGAATCCTTGAATCTTGGTCCTCTTATGATACCGGTATTGTTATACAACTTGCTGATAGGTCTAATACTTACCCGAAAGTGGTTATTGAAGATGTTTTAGTGCAGCTTAATCAGCTCATATTTCCGACAGATTTTTATGTCTTGACATGATGGACGAAGATTCACCATCGACTACCCCCTTGCTGTTGGGTAGACCATTCATGAGAACCGCTAGAACGAAGATAGATGTTTTCAAAGGCGCCTTAACTATGGAATTTGATGATGAGATCATAAGTTTCAATATCTTTAAGGCTATGAGATATCCTAGTGATGTGCATTCATGTTTCTCTATTGATATTATTGATTCTCTAGCTCAACATATTTTTGAATTGAATGGTGATGATGCTTTAAAAAACACCATAGTGGAAGGTTTAGGTTATGGAAAATACAAAGACCTTGAAAGTGAATTGTCTATTTGTGATGAACTTAAAGAGGTTGTTTTATCTCTTAACTCATTACAAGAAGTTCCACAAAAGTATAATGCTTCTTATGTTTCCTTGCCGCTTATTAATGAGAAACTTTTACCATCGATTGTGCAGGCACCTATTCTTGAATTGAAACCTCTTCTGGATCACCTCAAATACATATATTTAGGTGATAAGGAAGAGTTACCGGTGATCATTGCCAAAGACCTTACCAAGGTGTACGAGGAGAAACTTGTTCGAGTACTAAGAGAGTACAAGTCTGCCATTTGGTGGACCATTGCCGATATCAAAGGAATCATCCCTTCCACATGTATGCACCGAATAGTTCTTGAGGAGGGGGCAAAACCAATAAGAGAAGCTCAACGTCGCTTGAACCCTCTGATGATGGAAGTAGTGAAGAAAGAAATCCTGAAGTTGTTGGATGTAGGGGTTATCTATCCCATATCCGATAGCAAATGGGTGAGCCCGGTTCAAGTCGTTCCAAAGAAGTCCGTAATCACGGTGGTGAAAAATGAAGATAATGACTTGGTTTCAATTAGAATCCAGACCGGTTGGAAAGTTTGCATTGACTACCGAAAGCTCAACTCTACCACCCGAAAGGACCATTTTCCTTTACCATTCATTGATCAAATGCTTGAAAGATTGGCTGGACACTCTCACTATTGCTTTTTTGACGGTTTTTCGGGTTATAACCAGATCGTAATAGCTCCGGAAGATCAAGAAAAGATGATGTTTTACTTGTCCTTTTGGCACTTTAGTGTATAGACGTATGCCATTTGGCTTGTGTAATTCTCCAGCCACTTTTCAACGTTGTATGGTAAGTATATTTTCCGATTATATGGAAAGCATCATAGAAGTGTTTATGGATGATTTTAGCGTGTATGGTGTGTCTTTTGACAAGTGCTTAGATAAGCTTGCACTTATTCTTCAACGATGCGTAGAAACTAATCTTGTGCTTAGTTGGGAAAAGTGTCACTTTATGGTGAATCATGGGATTGTTCTAGGCCATGTTATATCCTCTAGGGGGTTAGAAGTGGACAAGGCTAAGATAGATTTGATTATGAACTTACAATACCCCACAACTGTGAGAGAGGTTCGCTCTTTTCTTGGTCATGCAGTTTTTTATAGGAGATTCATCAAGGATTTCATGAAGATTGCAATGCCCCTATATAGACTTTTGCAGAAAGATGTGGCATTTGATTGTGACAAGGAATGCAAGGAAGCTTTTGACACCTTGAAACAGCTGTTGACTACCGCACCAGTTATCAAACCACCGGACTGGAGAAAGCAATTTGAGTTGATGTGCGATGCAAGTGATTATGCCGTTGGAGCCGTGTTAGGACAGCGAGATGGTAAAGTTCCATATGCCATTTATTATGCTTCTAGAACTCTCAATGGAGCACAAATCAACTACTCCACTACTGAAAAGGAGCTCTTGGCCATAGTGTTTTCACTAGAGAAGTTTAGATCTTACTTGGTGGGCACAAAAGTGGTTGTTTTCTCAGACCATGCTGCACTTCGATACTTGCTAACAAAGAAGGATGCTAAGCCAAGGTTCATAAGGTGGATACTTCTTCTTCAAGAGTTCAACATGCAAATCAAGGACAAGAAGGGCAGTGAGAATACCGTTGCGGATCATCTAAGCATATTGGTTGTGTCCGAAGAAGCGATTCCTTTGCATGATTGCTTCCAGGATGAGTAACTCTTTGCGGTTGTTGGCACAACTCCATGGTACGCTGATATTGTTAACTTCTTGGTGACGGGACAAGTACCTAGTTCCATGTCTACTTTTCAGAAACACAAGCTCAAGAAGATTGCCAAGCAATATATATGGGATGAACCTTATTTGTGGAAGCATTGCTCCGATCAAATGATCCGCAGGTGCGTACTCGAATCCGAGTTTCAATCAATTCTGAATTTTTGTCACTCATATGCTTGTGGTGGCCATTTCGGAGCCAAGAGGATGGCCCTCAAGGTTCTCGAAACTGGTTTTTATTGGCCCACATTGTTTAAGGATGCATATTTATTTTGCAAGGCTTGTGATAGGTGTCAAAGGACAGACAATCTAGGTGCTAGAAACCAAATGCCGTAAACACCAATTCTCGCTGTTGAGATTTTTAATGTTTGGGGTATCGATTTTATGGGGCCTTTTGTGAATTCCAATGGGAAATTTTATATACTTCTTGCTGTAGATTATGTTTCTAAGTGGGTGGAAGCTAAAGCCACCCCTACTAATGATTCTCAAGTTGTTTGTGAGTTTTTGAAGGAACATATCTTTTCTAGATTTGGTACACCTCGAATGGTGATTAGTGATGGAGGTTCTCACTTCAAGAGATCCTTTCACGCTCTTTTAAAGAAGTATAACATTTCTCATAAAGTTAGTACACCATACCATCCACAAACGAGCGGTCAAGCTGAAATTTCCAACCGGGAGATTAAGTCCATCCTAGAGAAGACGGTAAACGTTACAAGGAAGGATTGGAGTTATAGACTCAATGACGCTTTGTGGGCGTATAGGACAACTTACAAGACACCCATCGGTATGTCTCCTTTTAGGCTTGTGATAGACGCATTTATGTGTCTATTTTCATCTATATTGTGTATAATGTTAGTACCCATTTTTGTACTTATTTTGGTATTTTATCTCTTTGTAGGTGTTTTTGGAGAAATAAGCTTTTGTGGCGAAATTGGCTCGAAAAGTTGATGAATGCAACCCAAGGGACGAGTGTTATGCGGACTCCAGCAACGGATAAGGGGCGACCATCGGATAAGGGGTAACCTTTCCCCTTCACATTCAAATTCTGAAAATTGGCGGGAAACCAAAAACGTACGGCATGTTTTTGTGGCTGTTTTGGTGGTAGTGATTTGGAGGAGTTTGAGGTCGATTAAACTTCTGATTTTCATAGGGTAGACTCCTTATGGGTCTAGGAATCTAACATGGGTGTTTAAATCGATTAAACTGGGCTCAATCGACGGGTTTTGATCTCAACAGCAAAATATGGAAAGTCACGTGTGTGACTTGTTTTAGGAAATTTTAGAGAGATTAAAGGCAAGATTTTCTTCCCAAAGCTTAATATATATCTAAGGAAGAGTTTAGAATCAAAAGGAAAGCCCAGATACGCGTGGAAATTCTAAAACAAGAAATTGCCGCAACTTTGCCGTGAAGAGAAAGAAAGAGATTTCGGAAGATTTTGGAGAGATTTAATCGCTCTTTTTGATATAAATAGATTGGTTGGGTCATATATAAGGGGTGTCGAGAGTTTGGGGGGCTGAGAAGGGCTGAGGAGGCGAGAATCATAGGTTTACAGGCCGCTGCTGCTGCTGTTTTCTGCTGGTGCGGAGCTGAAGAACACGAAGAACATAAGTCGCACACTGAACAGTCGCGAAGAACACGAAGAACTTCGACCCACATCTAACCGTCGCAGAAGCAGTCTTATATTCTCGTTTATTAACAGCACTTCAGTTGTATCGGTGATTCTGTAACGCCATAAAAGCGTTGCAGATTCGCTGTATTATTATTTCTCTTCAATAAAAACACCTTTTGAGCCATGTTTTTTTTATCTTTTGAGCATGTTTTTACCATGAGGAGCTGAACCCAAACATTGGGATGACGGAGGAAGACGAATATCATACTTGGGGTAATTTTATTAATTCTTTTTAAGACTTTTGCATTAATTTTAATTGAAAATATGATTTGAATTAATTGGTTGTCATTTAATTTGATGATGTATGCTTAGCTTAGGTGTTTTGATACATCATGCTTAGGATTTACAATCAATGTTTTGAGAATCTACCTTGGCAAAAATAGAGTCCTTGTTTTTCTTGAGCTAAAATTGTCAAAGAATTAATAATTGAACCTTATGTTTTGAATTCGGTGGAATCCCGAATCCCAGTACCTCTCACCATTGTTTAATATTTTTGTATATATTTTTCTTAAATTTAAAAACTCGAATCTTCACAAGTCCGAGTGAACGACAACCTTACTTACCACTTTAAAATTACATCAGCTTGTCTATGGTAAACCTTGCCATCTTCCGTTTAACTTGAACACAAAGCTTATTGGGCTATCAAGGTATGTAATATGGAATTAGATGCAGCTGGTGAACATAGGAAACTTCAACTCAATGAGTTAGAAGAGATACGTAAAGATGCATATGAAAGTTCACGCATTTACAAAGAAAAGACCAAAGCTTTCCATGATAAAATGATTTCCCGAAAGAGTTTTGCAGTAGGGCAGAAAGTTCTTTTATTCCATTCCCGTCTTAAATTGTTTCCAGGTAAACTTAGGTCCAGATGGATTGGACCATTTGTTGTTACTAATGTGTTTGCGCATGATGCAGTTGAAATTATTAGTCCCAAAACAGGGATGGTTTCCAAGGTCAACGGCCATCGTTTGAAACCATACTATGAACAATTTGTGACGGAGAATCAGGATATGGTCACATTGAGTGATCCACTCCCTCTGGAGGAGTAATTGGAGCTGAAAGTCGGGCTGAAGACTTTAAACCAAGCGCTAAGTGGGAGGCAACACATCTGCTTTGTATCTTTATCTTTATCTTTATCTTTTTATTTTTAAGCATTTTATCTTTGTTTTTGCATATCATTTGCGGAATTTCCCACCTTGAACTTTACTTTGAATGACTAAATTTTACATTGAGGACACTGTAAATTTTAAGTGTGGGGGAGCATTTATATGTTTGTAGAGTTTGATGCCTTTAGTAAAAAAAAATTTGCTTTATAAACTCCGAAATCTAGAAACTTGTGCCTTTATGATGACACTACCAATATAAGTGGATGGAACCATCTTGATTGCAGGAGTTGAGGAACCCATTAACTAAAAGGATAGAGCTCAGGAATTACAAATAACATGATAGTTGTTACCATATCTCGGAGTGTCACCATATCACTTTCTGTTTTTATTTTTGCAATATTTTCTTGTTTCTCTAAGTGATTTGGTGGGTCACTAACATCGAATTGTTATTACTGCTAGGATGAAATAGAGTGATTGAGTTACTAAATAAAAATAATAATAACAAAAAAAGACCAGACCAATTAGACCAACCAGTGTATATAAAAAAATGAAATATGAAAAAAATAAAAATAAATGACACTTGGATAGCAATATGTGTGTGTTCTCCCTGTCTCCGTCGCCTAAACAAGCGTGAAATGCAGGATCCAAGGGAATTACCATGTAATCTGCTGACAAGAAGCATGCGCTTGGATTCAAAAGATCCAATCATGTTGTCAATTCAAAAAAAAAAAAAGTAAAAATGAAAAAGTTTTTTTTTTTAATTATTATCATTGTTCAATAAAATCGACTGCTGGTTCCCTTGTATATGCCATCTTAGTTGATCTAGAATTAATATTATCGACCACTGGTTCCCGTGTATATGCATGCTGAGTTGATATTAGAATTCAAACCAGTATCTCAATCCATTAGGTCATAGGTTCATCTTGGCAGTGACCTTCAGACAGATATGGGAAAAATCGTTCACTTTAGTCAACATTCGAAAACATCTACTTCTATATCCATCTTCTTAATCTATTCATGTGTGATTGTGGTTAGTTAGATTCCGAGTATTGTGGTTTGTTCGACTTTCTAAGTAGAGCTTTATTTACTTACATATGAATTGGAATTGCAGCAAGGTACCTCTTCCTGTAGTCATTTTGGATTCGTTCATAGATTCTTCACAGGTAGTTGAAATTTGGAGTAAAAGGTTTTGTAGGTACACCTCTTGTAAACCTTCACGAGACTAAAACTCATCCACTAGGGACACCTAGGGGTTCAAAGGCTTGTTATACGTGCTAAGTGTGACCGTAGCCTCGACGAAACGGAGTTGTATGTATGTTTTAGAATTATTTTGTTTGATTTGCTCGAGGACTAGCAAAGTCTAAGTGTGGGGGAATTTGATAGGTGTCTAAAACACCTTAAGATTTATCTATTGTTTATGCTTTCTTTGCTAAGTTTTCTTGTAAAATATGTATCTTATGTTTGTTTTTGAGTTTTTAGGTACTTTGGAGTCATTTGGAACAAAAGAAGAAGAAACAGGGCAATAATGTCATTTCAAGTGCAAATGCTGTTGGAGGCGAAATTATTTCTCACTATTTGCTTTTATTTCTTCATCTCTATCTGAAAAGCATGTCGGCTTTAGTGATGCAAATATATCTGTCTGAAAAGCATGGCATCTTTAGTGATGAATAGAAATTGAAGAGAAGAAGTGGCTCTGAGAAGTAAGAGACGACTGTTGTTGGTGGAAGAAATCAAAGAAGAAGAAAGCGTTCATTTGGAGCGAGGAGGGAAAAAGCATCATTTCATGTGCAATTGCTACTGGGAGCGGAGCGGACCCGAGCCAAGTCAGCGATAGGAGACAACTACTGCAGCTTAGTCTAGAGAAGCAACGGATTGGGATCTTGGTGGCCTATCTACTTATGGGGTGCCTAAATCATTCTGGTTGGCCCTTATCTACTTCACCTAGGTGGTTATATCCACTTCCATTATTTCCTACGCAAAACCTAAATTTGAGAGAAGAATCATTTGTTTTTATTTTCTGTCTGAAATTGAGTGAAATCATGACGGCTCCATTATTCTGAGAGAGGGAGAAATGGGTTGTTGCGGCTGGCAGAGAAGAGAGGACAGGGAGGAACGAGAACTGTCTGAGATCGACGAACACATAGAGTGAAGGAGATGGAATCGAGACGCTTATGAAACTAATGATTTGAGAAGATTGGAAGATAACCTGGGTTCGATTGGTGATGCTCGAACTGAGATCTGATTTGGTGTATTTGAGAAACAAATGAAGAAATTGAAGATGGGTTCTGTCTGAATTTGATTTCGCAGGAGTTGTTGTGTCTGTAAATGTGGAAGATATTGTGATGAGCAGATTGAGAAGAAGAAATTAATGCTGCTGTCATGGATTTGAATCAGCAAGAATAAAAGTTATAGGCTCGATTTGAAGAAGACATTGACGGGCTTTAGTTGATTTTACTGTTGAGAACAAGGAAATGAAGGAATTGAGATGTTAGGGTTTTGAGAAGAGGAAATGGGTGAGAAGCCAGGGTTGCTGTATATGGTGATGAAGCTGTTCTTTCTTTGAGATTTGGGTTTGTGTTAATTTGAGAAATCAGAGAAGCTCAGATTCATGTTATGATGCCAAGAAAGTTACACAGAAGACTTTGAGCTGATTGGATTGTGTTGGATGTGGTATATTACAGGTATATATGCAGTCCTTAGATGAATGTTAGGACAGGTGCAGCTGCAGATTAGATGGAGCTAGAGCAAGAAATGAGGCAAATGGCTCAGGATGTGCTACTGGTGGTATGGGTTGCAGTTGAGATGCTGCTCGAGCTGAGTTTAGTTGATGTTCAAGGTCGATGTTGTTGCTACAGAAAGGAGCCAACTGATGTTGAGACTACAAGAGAAGATGGCAGTGTTATTGGTGGAAATTAGTGCTGGTGCTGATGCAGAACTGAGGCAGAAGATTGGTGGAGCTGAATGTAATGAACAAGTCAGAGAGAAGTTGGATGTGCTGAGATTATGGAATGAATGCTTTGCAGGCAAGGGTACTTATGGAGGTGGATGGTTGCAGTTGCGGTCTCTGGCAATGTTTAGAGTGCAGGTGAAGTTCAAGGAGGAGATGCTATGCTTGTGCTTAATGGAATCTGTCTGATGCTCAGTAATTGCAGGTGGAGACTTGGCTAGACAGTGGTTGACAGGACAAAATGAACTGGAGTTTTTGGTTGTTAAAGCTGTTATTCATAATTGGTTGCAAATGGTGTTGCAGGCAGTGTTTTTGAAGGTTATGGCAGAACTGGAGAAGTGTATGCAGTTGGCTATGCTGAGAAGAGGTTGAAGTGTTGCAATTAAGCAGATGCATCCAAGTAAGGCAGTGAAGATGAGTTTGTGCTGGGTGAATGAATTAGAGAATTCGCTGGTTTTGTTTCGACGGGAATTATGAAGCTGAAGTTTGGGTTTGCAGTGGAATGGATGTTTTCAACTGAAATGATGCAGGTGGAGATTATGGAGTTGTGTTAAGAAGCTATGTGTTGTAGATGGTGGTGATGTTGTTTGTTTTCAGGAGCTGATGCAATGGAGGAGGAGTATGTATAGCAGGCAGTGGTTTTGCTAGATTCTAGCAGGGAGTGATTGCAAGTGCAGCTGAGATTGAATGGATGCAGTTTGTGTATGGCCTAAAAGAATAGGTGCAGAAATGAAGTTATACAACACCATCATTGTGCAACAACAAGTTATGGCCTTTGCAAGGCTGCAACAACTCAGGCCTTGGTCACTCAGATGAGTCAGTTAGCTGACTCTGACTAGACACAGCTGACTCTTACCTGACTCATATGACTCGGTTTGACTCAGTGACTTTGACTGAGTTGACTGACCGGTGCATGTTGACTTTTCTGGTAACCCGAATTACTTTGTCGGCTATTTCCGGCCAACTTCCGGCACATTCACCAGTTTTCCGGCGATCACATTTGGGGTAGATTCTCACGTTGGTTTTTATCAACATATGGGCTTGGTGGATTTTTATCTATTGGACCTTTGAATACTAGACCTAATTTTGGGACAAGAAAGCTACAAAAAGAAAGAGACTTCTACAACTTTGGATGTCCCGTATTCTATTCTACTTGGAACCTTTGGGAGATAGCCGCAATTAGGGTTTGCTTTCGTATTTATTTTTCTTCTTTTTTTCAATTATTATTGATGATGAACTCCAAAACTATGAGTAGCTAAAACAATCTTTGGTTGAGGGTGATTTCAAAGCCCGAAATATGAACTCATGGTTGATATGCAATAGCTCGTATTCTCGCAAGTTTAGTTATTGTTTGATTTCTACCATGCTAATAATGCTTATGGATTGTTCCTTAATTGTTTAAGTTTGAAATTAAATAGTTATGTCATAATCTTATTGCTAGTTTAGATTTTCTTCGACCCGTAATTGTCTAGAGAAGATAAACACAAGTAGCAATATATGGGTATTGATGATGGGACTTTGTTAAGTACCCATATGTAGAAATTGACACTAGTAGGTGATTCATGCTTTTGAATTCATCATTAGGAACAATCTTATCTCACAAAACTTAGAGCACTTGTTTGAATCATACCTAGTAAGCGTACCTCTAGGTAACTTGAATAAGTAGAATCCGGTAGTCGAGCGCTTCCGTATCCGGTGAGCTTAGGAGATAATAATGGGATAGTCGAGCGCTTCCGTATTCTTATCTCACAATTTTCAGAATTTCTACAACAAAATCTTCTTTGCTAAGAATACTTTTATAACAACTTTTGCTTCATACCTCCCTTGGGACGATCCTGCTTTCATTATATTACTTGCTAGTGTCAAGAGAAGTAGAGAAATATTATTTGCGAGTTGACACCTCGTCACCGAGGATCAGAAGGTCCTAACCCATTTTGTCGAGAAAACGATCATACACACGAGACGCATCAACAATAGGCACGCCGATTGTTTAGCAACCCTTGCTTCGAAATTACAATTCGAAGGATCAGGGACAACTCTTACTATACAGAAACATATGAAGCCTTCAGCCTGGAAAGACGAATTGCTCGCGGAACAAATCAGTGACTGGAGGACACCCATCATTCAGGAACTTAACAGCTCACATAGTCAAGGAAAGGTTAGTCTCAAAGATCTAAGGAATTTCTTCTTACTCTATGGAGTATTATATCACATAAATTCAGATGGATCCTTATCAAGATGCTTAAGCGATGGTGAAGCGCAAGAACAACTTAACCAAGTACACAAGGAAACATGTGGGTACACCTTGGTCGTGGATATTATTGGCCCCCCATGGAAACGCAATCCCGACTATTGCAAGAAGCCTGCACAGACTGTCAAATTCCACCACAACAGACAGAAGTTCTGACTGTGCATTCCACAGGGGACTGGCGGGACTCGTACGTTACTTAAGAGACAATCTTCCCCCTCTTGGAAAATGAGATGTTGTGCGTTTACTTCGCAAAACTAAGAGATTTCTTTTTCATGAAGAAGTATTCTACCGGAAGAGTTTTGGTGGAAATCTATTACGATTTTTGGCGGAAGACGAAATCCAAACTGTAATGAAAGAGATGCATAACGACGAACATTAAGGCAAGAGAAAATTGTTCCTTCAAGTACACGAGAAATACTATTGGTCAACAATGGAAGATGATGCTGCTGAATTTGTTCAAAAGTGCCACTAATGTCAGATTCACGGTAATCTTATTCACACCCATTGAATTCATCTTCACCCAGTAAGCAGCATGTGGCCCTTTTACAGTTGGGGACTAGATATCATCGGCAAAATTAATCCATCGTCGTCAAAGCAACATGAGTATATAATTACCGTTACAGAATACTCACAAAGTGGGTCGAAGCCATACCTTTAAGGAGCACCACTGGAGTAACTATAGCTGCTTTCATTAAAGAATACATCATATGCAGATTTGGAATACCGAAACACATTGTTACGAATAATGGTACCCCTTTTGCAAATTAACATGTTCGAGAGCTACTGGAGGAATACGACACAAAACATATATTCTCCACGCCATACTACCCTCAAGGTAACGGACAAGCCGAAAGCACCAACAAAACCCTAATCAGGATCCTGAGCCGTACTGTTTATGATTACCCATGGACGTGGCACGTACAGTTACCCATGGCACTATGGGCGTACAGAACATAACCACGGAGCTCTACTGGGACTTCACCATATTCTCTTGTATATGGAGCCGATGCCATCTTGCCTGTAGAAATCAAGATTATGAAAAAGCGGGAGTACAACAACCACACCCAATATTTCGTTCGGCAATATGAATAGACAAACTCCAATGAACTTTCAAGAGAATCAACTAGACAGTCATACTCAATCTATAGAAAAGTATATCAAAGAGTTTTATATCTCTATCTCTTAATTCAATCCGCAATCAGCAAATAGGAATTTGCGAGCCCGATTGAATATAAGAGAAACAACTTGAACGGTACCAAATACCAATGTTCAAGGATCAATCAATTTCAATCAACAACCAAAGGTTGGATTTACCAATTGATCGATTCAACGCACAACCTGTGATATTTCTATTATATAGCAAAATATAATGCTGAAAAGAAATAACACAGACACCAGAAGTTTTGTTAACGAGGAAACCGCAAATGCTGAAAAACCCCGAGACCTAGTCCAACTTTGAACACCACACTGTATTAAGACGCTACAGAAACTAGCATACTACCAATAAACTTCGGACTGGAATGTAGTTGAGCCCTAATCAATCTCACACTGATCAAGGTACAGTTGCGCTCCTTAAGTCTCTGAACCCCAGCAGGATTTTACGCACTTGATTCTCTTAGCTGATATCACCCACAACTAAGAGTTGCTATGACCCAAAGTCGAAGACTTGATAAACAAATCTGTCTCACAAAGAAAAGTCTATTGGAATAGATAAATCTGTCTCCCACAGAAATACCTACGAGTTTTGTTCCGTCTTTTGATAAACCAAAGTGCACTGGAACCAATTGATAAACCGGACTTATATTCCCGAAGAACATCCTAGTATTATCAATCACCTCACAATAATCTTAATCGTATGGTAGAGAAACAAGATATTGTGGAATTACAAACGATGAGACGAAGATGTTTGTTACTACTTTTAATCTTGCCTACCGGAGAATCAATCTCGAGCAAATCTTAAAGAAGATAGTACTCAATACTATAGAACAAAGCAAGATCAGAACACGTAACTACAAAGAAAATAGTTGGGTCTGGTTTTACAATCCCAATGAAGTCTTTAAGTCGTTAACCTATAGGGTTTCGTGAAAAACTTACGGTTAAAGGAGAATCGACTCTAGTCGCAACTAGTATCACACATTAGGTGTGGGGATTAGGTTTCCCAGTTGCTAGAGTTCTCCTTTATATAGTTTTCAAATCAGGGTTTGCAATCTAAGTTACCTTGGTAACAAAGCATTCAATATTCACCGTTAGATGAAAACCTGATTACATACAAGCTAATATCTTTCAACCGTTAGATAGAACTATGCTTGTTATACACAAATGAAATGTACCCTCATTTAGGTTTATGTAACCGTACCTAAATGTGTACACTAGGTTGGCTCAACAATAGGTAACCGAGGTTAGCTATATGAACACTCTCATATCAACCTTATTCATCTTAACCATAACTAGTTTAAATGACTAAAATTAAACTAGTTAAAGAGTTGTTCAATTGCTATATTCTCATAGACGTATACAAGAACACAATTGAAGCAAAATCGGTTTGATTCACTCGAATCAATTCATGAAAATTATAGCCACGGTTTGCAAAGAATGCATTCCTTATTATATAAATGTATTTGTTCATGTCACAACCAATTTTAGAACTTTAACCACTCAAGTATGCAAACGGGTACGCATACTTGAAGTAGCCGGACCAAGTTTGGTTTTTGCCAGTATGCGAACGGGTACGCATACCTCCAAACCCTGTAGAATTTTCCGGACATGAACCTTACGCTAGTATGCATACGGTTACGCGTACTTAGGTTCCCGGACTTCTCAAACCAACAGGTACGCATACGGGTATGCATACTATGGTTCCCGGACATGGATCACATATATGCAAGAGTGCATAACATGTTTATAATCCAATGTTGGTTAAGTGTTCTAAACTCTATTTCAATCATTGAAACATTCTTAGAGGATGACAATAGCCGTTTTCACACACTATTAGCATCAAAGCAATTTTCAAGTTATTGAAATAATCATAACGAAACATTCCAAGTCTACACCAAATGATTGTATCACACAAACCATGTAAGATGTTACTTGGCGATTTTCACATGATCATCTTTTGACTTTCGTCAAGAATATAAGATGAACTTGGTTGAAGCGAAAGCTTACCAACACATATTTCGAGAAATATGTAAGCGAGTTAAACTCAGCTTGAAATCTCAAATGTGCATAATCGAAAACTATAGTAATACGACTTTTGTCTCAATATAGGAGATAGAGTAGAAATAAACTTTCCAAATGATAAATGATTTTTAGTCTCCACATACCTTTTGTTGATGAAGTTCCACAAGATCTTCTTAGTAGTTCTTCGTCTTCAAATGATGAACGCCGTGAAGTCTAATGCTCAACTACACAATTTATCCTAGTCCGAGACATCACTTTAAGTAGACTAGAAATCAAGACTTATAGTTTTGATCACTAGCATTGACAAACAATCTTGAGATAGCAACGCTTGCGAGTTTGACCGAGCAGTGCTCTAACAATCTCCCCCTTTGTCAATTTTAGTGACAAAACTATCAATACATATGGATTACAAAATAAATAAACTTTGTAGCTTCTCCTCAAAATGCTTGATCTCCTTGGTTCTTCAACATTACTCGAAATCTTCGTCACTTCCAAGTACTCCAATGATTCTAAATGTGTTCAACTCAGCATCATAGTTGTTGAAGATCCATAGCTATAACAATGAGAAAACAATTGCTCTCAATCATTGTTATACAGTGTCATAGTATTATTATACAACATCAAAGTCCAATTGTATCACAACTTTGACAACAATACTATGGTGATATTGATCACTCCCCCTTAGTCAATACTTCATCTCAATATGCAAATCACTCCCCCTTACATAATAATACGTAAACCATATGTATTTTTAGTGTGAACTACACATTAATTCTCCCCCTTTTTGTCAATACAAATTGGCAAAGGTACGAAAACTAGTGGGATCCTCATGAAATTTTCATAGAGATACTTCGTGACCAAAAGAGAACAACATACCAACTTGTTTAGATGCAATCAAATAGCCGAAACTAAATGCATTCATCAAGGAGTTTATAAAGATACAAGATAACTCCTACAATATTCCACAGCCGCACTCCCCACAAAGATTTGGCAATTAATCTCAAGTTCAATTAAGAACTCTCCCCCATAAAATGTCATTCCCGAAAGAACAACAAGAGCGACCTTACTTTTACAAGAAAAGAAGGATTTCTTTGGACATTAACAAATCACATGAAACATGAATTTGTATCCAAAAATCTCAATTGAATTAACCACAAAGAAAATGATCAATTCAATTAGCCATGCTCAACATAAGAAAACTTACAGAGCAACACAATACATACACAAAGATGTGGATCAGGGAAAGACCAATACTGCGGAATAATCAAAGATTCATTCTATTTTTCATCACTATTTGCACAATAACATATAATAGACTTAATCTTTGAAAACAAAAGTTCATCCTTTCTTCCATCAATATTTGTATAATGACATAAAAGGCTTAACTTTTGTAGACAAAATTTCGTTCTATCTTTTATCAATACTTTCATATCAACATATAATAGAGTTAACTTTTGAACAAATATGGGACAATCAAGGTTCACGGACGTAAACAACATATCCCATAACAATTTGCAATATACGAAACCATAAAGATTAATACTGCAAAAATCATCTTCCAAATAAACTTTAGAATTTGAACAAATAAATCTAAAAACAAAACAAGATGAAAATGTTGGCAATAGCTATGTGTACTCACAATAATGGCTATTCCAAACCCTAGTTATCCTTTTTAAAACACAAGAATAAATTCTCATAAGAAGTTTCCTAGACAAAATCAAAAATAAACAATTCTAAGATCAACACAACCGAACACCCGTTAAAATCAGAGTTTGTGTGCAGAATCTTCACGGGTTTCAATACCTTCAAGCATGTGACTGACAGCATCGACATCCTCTTTGGAGAAGATACCTTCTTTGAGAATATCCTTAACATGTGACTTCATGAGAACAAGGTCAGAGTTAACCTTTTTCAACTCAGTTCGTAACACATCAAGATCCTTCATAGAGTTCCCAAGCTTCAGTTTTTCTTTTCCGAGATCATTGAGAAAACAATGAACCACTTCAGCAGAGACCATCTCAGCCTTTTCTATATCTTGATGGGAATATGCATAATAGCATGATGCACCAGAATTGAGTTCATCAGCTTCAACAATGGTTCTTTTTTTCTTTAAGACGAACTCAACATAAATAGCGTCATCAATAAAGTCTTCCGGCAAATCCCAAGAACAAGGAGAAGAACCCATTCTTAACAAAAACAAAAACCTGGAGTATGCGTACTCACAAGAAGGTTTTGGTGTTTTTAAATAGTTTCTCAGGGAAGCAAATTTTAGGGTTACCAAAGTTGGTCCGTGACATGTAATATGGGTACCCGTACGAACACAACCTTTACCTATAGCCGAAAAATACCTCAATTGCGAAAAACATAACGCAAGAAAACTGTTTATACACCAATGTTTTGCTACGTAACTAATTTCACAAATCTTAGCTCAGTAAATTTTACATTCTCGCCATAGAAAAAATTTCGAGCAAAAGAGTAGCATTATTAACACAATAAGATTTCAAAAAGAAATTAAAAATCAAAAGCTTGACAAGATCAAACACAAATACTTATGCAAAAATGTTTGTGGATGATAATCCAGCTAAGAACGATAAGAAAATAGCTAGAGAATCAGAAAACATGTTGCCTTTAAGTATACCTGACCATTCATCAAATGAATGTTGTTTTCGGTTAAACCTCTTTCTCCTAATCTTTGGAGGAAAACCTTTTTGATGTGAAAAGTTATCATAAAACTTACTATCATCAAAATACGACGCATAATATGTATTCTTACCTGAAGAATTTTGACTAGAGGGAATTGACAGCCTGTTAATGATTTCTTTATATCCTTCAATTATCAGATTTAGGTTGTCTTCCATACCTCAACTTTTGCTTCCTTCTTCTGGTACCTTCTTCACATCAAGAACAACATTATCTCCCTTTTTAATAGAAGAAAATCCTTGAGCTCTTCTTGGATGAAATGGTTTAGGAAGACTGTTTCGCAATTGAACATTTGAGGAACACATCGAACTGACTTTCCTAGTAGGGTACACAGGATGAGTACTAAAACCAATTGATCTAGACATACGAATGTCAGTTAAACCTTTGAGAATTAAATCTAAGGTGTGTTGAAGACGAACAATAGAATTGTCATTCAACCTAGATTTCCTCTTTTGTTCACCATGTCCCTTTGAATCACAAAAGAGACACACTTTCTGATTACCTAAGCAATTAGACAAAATAGTCTTAACACCATCGTTAGGAGATATCTTCCTTCCATGTGATGTGGATATTCCTTGATTAGAGGAAGACACAAGCATATCTTTTTTAACAGGAAGGGATTTCGATTTTGCTTCTGGAACTGAATTTTTTATAGTTAAATCATAAGAAATTGGTATAATGGACTCTTTGGAACATTCTTGAATAGAGAGTTTACTCAAAAGAAGTTCAGTTTCCAAAGCATCCTCTTTGAGATTTTCCTCAAGCAGAGTTCGTGAAGAACAGGCTGAGACGTTTTCCTCTCGAAGGACCTTTAGAAGAGAGTCACGTTCATTTACCATACCAACAAGAACATTGACTTTGTGTTTAAACTGGTTGACATCATCAGCCTGGATTCTAACAAGTTTTAGAATCACTGCACTCTCTTTGGCTGCTTCCCTTTCAACTTCAGAGTCAGACTCGTCAGTAAGGTAATCCGTGTAACACTTGTCAATGGAAGTCTGTTTCGTTGGAACACTAGGTTTGTCTATATTCGAGATTGAAAAATCTTTCTCTTTAATAGATTTCATAGAAACAGAACTTTTGTTTCTGGTGCTGCGTTTATCAGAGATAACACTTCTGTCCATTTTCAGATCGCTACAAACACAGACTTTTGAGATCTTTAATGTGTTTGCCTGCTCTGATACCAATTGAAAAAGTGGGGGTACAACAACCACACCCAATATTTCGTTGGGAAATCTGAATAGACAAGCTCCAATATACTTTCAAGAGAATCAACTAGACAGTCAGACTCAATCTATAGAAAAGTATATCAAAGAGTTTTATATCTCTATCTCTTAATTCAATCCGCAATCAGCAAATAGGAATTTGCGAGCCCGATTGAATATAAGAGAAATAACTTGAACGGTACCAAATACCAATGTTCAAGGATCAATCAATTTCAATCAACAACCAAAGGTTGGATTTACCAATTGATCGTTTAAATGCACAACCTGTGATATTTCTATTATATAACAAAATATAATGCGGAAAAGAAATAACATAGACACCAGAAGTTTTGTTAATGAGGAAACCGCAAATGCAAAAAAACCCGGGACCTAGTCCAGCTTTGAACACCACACTGTATTAAGCCGCTACAGAAACTATCCTACTACCAATGAACTTCGGACTGGAATGTAGTTGATCCTTAATCAATCTCACACTGATCAAGGTACAGTTGCGCTCCTTACGTCTCTGAACCACAGTAGGATTCTACGCACTTGATTCCCTTAGCTGATCTCACCCACAACTAAGAGTTGCTACGACCCAAAGTAGAAGACTTGGGAAACAAATCTGTCTCACACAGAAAAGTCTATTGGAATAGATAAATCTGTCTCCCACAGAAAGACCTATGAGGTTTGTTCCGTCTTTTGATAAATCAAGGTGCACAGGAACCAATTGATAAACCAAACTTATATTCCCAAAGAACATCCTAGTATTATCAATCACCTCACAATAATCTTAATCGTATGGTAGCGAAACAAGATATTGTGGAATCCCAAACGATGAGACGAAGATGTTTGTGACTACTTTTAATCTTGCCTACTGGAGAATCAATCTCGAGCAAATCTTAGAGAAGATAGTACTCAATATGATAGAAAAAGCAAGATCAGAACACGCAACTATAGAGAAAATAGTTGGGTCTGGCTTCACAATCCCAATGAAGTCTTCAAGTCGTTAACCTACAGGGTCTCGATAGAAACCTAAAGTTAAAGGAGAATCGACTCTAGCTTATACAACTAGTATAACATAGGAGGTGTGGGGATTAGGTTTCCCAGTTGCTAGAGTTCTCCTTTATATAGTTTTCAAATCAGGGTTTGCAATCTAAGTTACCTTGGTAACAAAGCATTCAATATTCACCGTTAGATGAAAACCTGATTAGATACAAGCTAATATCTTTCAACCGTTAGATCGAACTTAGCTTGTTATACACAAATGGAATGTACTCTCTTTTAGGTTTATGTAACCGTACCTAAACATGTACACTAGGTTGGATCAACAATAGTTAACCGAGGTTAGCTATATAAACACTTTCATATCAACTTTATTCATCTGAACCATAACTAGTTCAAATGACTCAAATGAAACTAGTTAAAGAGTTGTTCAATTGCTATATTCTCATAGAAGTATACAAGAACACAATTGAAGCAAAATCGGTTTGATTCACTCGAATCAATTCATGAACATTATAGCCACGGTTTGCAAAGAATGCATTCCTTATTATATAAGTGTATTTTTTTCATGTCACAACCGATTTTAGAACTTTAACCACTCAAGTATGCAAACGGGTACGCATACTTGAAGTAGCCGGACCAAGTTTGGTTTTCGCCAGTATGCGAACGGGTACGCATACCTCCAAACCCAGCAGAATTTTCCGGACATGAACCTTACGCCAGTATGCGTACGGGTACGCGTACTTAGGTTCCCGGACTTCTCAAACTAACAGGTTCGCATACGGGTATGCATACTATGGTTCCCGGTCATGGATCACATATATGCAAGAGTGCATAACATGTTTATAATCCAATGTTGGTTAAGTGTTCTAAACTCTATTTCAATCATTGAAACATTATTAGAGGATGACAATAGCCGTTTTCACACACTATTAGCATCAAAGCAATTTTCAAGTTCTTGAAATAATCATAACGAAACATTCCAAGTCTATACCAAATGATTGTATCACACAAACCATGTAAGATGTTACTCGACGATTTTAACATGATCATCTTTTAACTTTCGTCAAGGATATAAGATTAACTTGGTTGAAGCAAAAGCTTACCAACACATATTTCGAGAAATATGTAAGCAAGTTAAACTCAGCTCGAAATCTCAAATGTGCATAATCGAAAACTATAGTAATACGAATTTTGTCTCAATATAGGAGATAAAGTATAAATAGACTTTCCAAGTGATAGATGAGTTTTAGTCTGCACATACCTTTTGTTGATGAAGTTCCACAAGCTCTCCTTAGTAGTTCTTCGTCTTCAGATGATGAACGCCGTGAAGTTTAATGCTAAACTACACAATCTATCCTAGTCCGAGACATCACTATAAGTAGACTAGAAATCAAAACTTATAGTTTTGATCACTAACATTGACAAACAAGCTTGAGATAGCAACGCTTGCGAGTTCGACCCAGCAGTTCTCTAACAGATTCCATCAGCCAGGATCGCAGCAGCAAGCGGGGTCCATTGGGATTAATCTGAGATACCCAACTCATTAATAGCAGATCTGGATGTTCTCGAGTCTCGACGAACCAAGGTGGAGAAATATGCAGAAACTTATCGGCAAAGGACCTATAGAGCCTACGACAAAGCTGTGAAATCACGGGTATTCCAAGTAGGGGACCTGGTCCTAAAAACATCAAAGTGTATTCAACAAGATATGTAAGCATCAAAGTTTTCTCCGAAATGGGAAGGACCTTATGTGATTTCTAAATCCATGGCAAGCGGATATTACGAGATTTTCAACATGAATGGAAAAGCTGAAGGAACAGTCATCAACGGGAATTGGATCAAGGCATATTATGCTTAAGGTACATTATATTAAAACTTCAAGTTCAAACCATAGAAATAAACCCTCAAATTCAAAACCCAGAGTATCTCTTATTCAGGAAAAAAAAAGCCACATATTGCTATTCAAAACAAATCCTTGAGTAAAGGGTAATCACGATCATACACCCTTGCCAGCCTCTCGTCACGCTTCGCAGAACGTGCTTGTAAAGCCTTATAGTGCATTTGGATACACATCCAGAAGTAACTTTTTTGACTTCTAGAAGTCAAAAAGCAAGAAGTCAGTTTGGGTGTGGAATTTCAGAACGACTTCTAGAAGCCGAAAAGTCGACTTTTTGTGAAGCAAAATATATGTACTTCTGACTTCTGCTTGTGGAGAAGTAGAAGTCAGAAGCATAATTGTATCCAAACGTGCTATTAGCCATCTTATCAATCTCAGCCCGCTCTTCTTTCAAAGCTTGTTTCTCAGCTAAAGTAGCACAAGAAGGGGAAGCCATACCCATGAATGCATTTGAGAAGTCTCTTTTGATTCGCTCCAAGCGTTGGCGCAACCAATTGATGTTAAACTAGAGACCTTCGAAAGTAACCAGCATCTTTTCCCATACAAGGAAGCATTGTTCATCTCAGTAATGGATGGCAAAAGCCCTGTAACAGCAGTCACTAATATTGGCGAATAAGTTTTCACTAATGCCGTTGTGGCAATATGCCTATACTTCATCCATATTTTTCCATAAAGGTCAGCATGAACCTTAGGTACGACAAACCCTCAAACTTCCACGTACCTCCGAGAGATAGACTCCATATCTATTTCAAATGTTAATCCAGCAGTGGGATAAGCGGAAAAGAGACTCGACTTATCAGTAATAAAAGAGTCACAACGACTAGACAGGGTTTTTGGAGAGCCATCTTCCTCGAGTTCAACGCTGCCGATTTCGATCTCCTGATAAGAATACACGTATATGTATGAGCAAGTTTGGAGATAAGCACGCCATCTTACCATAGCCTTGATGCTGCTGGTTTTCACGTGCCTCTTCAGTACTTTTTTAACTCGAGAAACCTAAAAGGAAGACAAGGTGCGATCAGTAACTCATCGTGATCAAAACGATTAAGGTCAAACAAGCAAACTTACTAGGCTTGTGATCCAAGTAACACGTTCTACAGAAAGATTATCTCGATTTGAATTACTGTGAGCATTAGACATGTCACACAACAGAAAGATGGTGCTTCAAACTTCACATGATAAAAAGAATAAATAGATGCGGGTGCAGCTTATCTATTTAAGGAAGTAAAGGGAGGTGAAAACCCTAAAATTTAAACATGTGAAGTTTTCTTCCCGAAAAAGGTGGATCTGCGGGACCGATCGTTGTCAAGTAACCGTGAGAAGAGAAACGGGCACGCCAGCAACCAAGTTCCTGTAGAAATCAATGCCATGAGGGCTTAGGAGATGGAAGTCTCACACGGTCGTGGATAAAGATAAGTGATTCGAAAATATTCTCAAAGTATTTTATTTCTATCTAATCACAATCTGATGCTTACCACGCAACACGACATTGTTCCGCCCTAACCAGGGGACTAATGTTGATGGTGAGTTTTTGATAAGGGCATTTGTAGTAAATTAGCCTTGATTTAGTTGTATAAATAATCCCTGGCCCGGCACCAGGATTATTGAATCTGCATAAACATAATTTTGTATTCCGCAAGAGAATCAATAAATTGTATTTGGCTAACGAGCTCAGCAGTCCTAAAGCTATTTTGAAAGTGTATACGTATACCAAATTTCAGGGATTTCCCCAGCAGAAACCTTGTTATTTCATGTACAATATACATGTCTTCTATGTCATAAACATGGCTTTATTCATATCCAGAATGGGATTAGGAGCCATTCTTGAATCAATAAGTCATTAAGAGTATTATGCTTAGTACATAGTCATATCAGTATCGCCTCAAGTCGCAAAACTCCCACGGCCGAGTTCCTTGAACATACTATATCGACACTATTGTATTCAAAGTTTATGATAAAATAGCATTCTGGCACCAAATCTAAACCTGGCATGTTGCCTTGAATTCAAACCCTAAATTGCAGCTATATGATGATCACATCATGAGCATCGCGGTATATTGTATAGGCATGGTCGAGCTGCTGGCGTACTCCTCATATCTCATAAAGTACCTTAGCCAAACACAGTTAAGGCCATGGAATAACCATTGTGGCTTACAGTGCTTTGGACAAGAAAAATGGACTAATAGCTCGGAGGAAATCATCTCAAAACAACTGACTAGGTCCATAAAACAATTTGGCAAAAATGGCCCGTGGCATATCCTCCATAGCGCCACATCATAAGCCGTGGCGCCATGCCATGCGCGACCTTGGCAGCTTAGGCCAAGGCCATAGCATGTAGACGTGCGACATTCACGGCCTTGGCAGCTTAGGCCAAGGCCATATCACATAACCGTGCGAAATTCACGGCCTTGGAAGCTTAGGCCAAGGCCATGGCATGTAGCCATGCGACATTCACGGCCTTGGCAGCTTAGGCCAAGGCTAGGGAACGTAACCGTGCGTCATTCTCGGCCTTGGCAGCTTAGGCCAAGGCCATAACACGTAGCCATGCGATATTCACATCCTTGATAGCTTAGGCCAAGGACATAACACGTAGCCGTGCGACATTCACGGCCTTGGCATCTTTGTCCAAGGCCATGGCACGTAGCCGTGCTTCATTCACGGCCTTGGCAGCTTAGGCCAAGGCCATGGCACGTAGCCGTGCAACATTCATGGCTTTGGCAGCTTAGGACAAGGCCATAGTACGTAACCGTGCGTCATTCTCGGCCTTGGAAGCTTAGGCCAAGGCCATGACACGTAGCCATGCGACATTCACGGCCTTGGAAGCTTAGGCCAATGCCATGGCACATAGCCGTGTGACATTAACGGCCTTGGAAGCTTAGGCCAAAGCCACAGCATGTATCCATGCGACATTCACGGCCTTGGAAGCTTAGGTCAAGGCCATAACATGTAGCTATATGTCATCCTCGGCCTTGGCAGCTTAGGCCAAGGCCATGATACCATGCCATGCGCCATTCTCGGCCATCATGGTTGAAGCCAAAGCCATGACAAGACTTTGTGCACTATTTTCAGCCATGATAGCCTATGCCACAACAAGGCACGATTGCGCTCTAAACATATAACATATCAATGGCTACGATTTAGCCTAATTAAGATGAGATTTATGATTCATTAAAAAATACCTAAGAAAAATCAAAATACATCACGTAGGGGATTCTTCATGGGGTATTGGTCTGGTGGTCTATGGCAACATGCGGTGGCAACACCTCATGTGAAAAGTTAAAGTAGTGTGGAAGTTACAGCAGCTGGAGAGATAATGGGTGTAACATAAAGGGGGTTTCCGGAAACTTCCCTAAATTATCTCATACTATCCCATCATATACATCTCTCCATAACTCACAACTTCCACTACTTACGAGACTGGCATTGTGTATCTTAAACTACTATAAATAGGTGGCTTAACCTATTCAAAAGACATAACAAGATTTCATACCTAAAAGCTCTGTATTCTTCATAGTTTTCAATACCCAACATACACAATTCAATACCATTGCCAATTTATCAAACTTTGCTGCTTCCCTCCCCTAAGATCAACCAATCTTCCTCTTCATCGTGACCGAAGCAGGACGGAACGGCTACTATCGTGGTTTAGGCTTGTGCTGTTTGATTTTGATTTTCGAACCTAAACAGAAAGTAACATAGTGGTGCATTTGTTTTACCTGGAAGTAATTTTTAGGTACTAACACCACCACTACCAATATTACATCCCTACCTTCAGATTTAGGTAGACTAAAGATGAAATCCATGCTTATATGCTTGCAAGCTTGTTCTGGAACTGGAAGTGGTTGTAGTAGGCCTGTTGGACTAGTGTTGAACCCCTTGTGTTGCTGACAAACCTCACATCTCCTGACAAAGTTCTTAATATCATTCTGCATTCCTACCCAGAAAAGGTACAATTTGGCCCTTTGGTATGTGGCTTGTGCCCCAGAGTGCCCTCCAATAGGATAATAGTGAGTGGAGAGGATGATCTTCTGTCTCAAATCTCCATTTTGTCCAATGTATACCCTCCTGTTGTACCTCAGTACCCCTTGCTGGTATGAACAACTCTCTACTGCTCCTTCTTGAACAACTAACTTTGGGATTAATTCCTCAGCATGAGAGTCCTCTTTGTAGCTACCTTGTACTTATGTGAACCAATCAGGCTGTAGTTGAATTAAACTCTGACATGAGGGCTCTCCTTCAATGTGGACCCTGGACAAAGTATCTTCTACTTGGTTCTCAGTTCCCTTCTTATATTTCAACTTATAATCATACCCCAATAATTTAGCCAACCATTTCTGTTGCAGCAGAGAGTGAATCCTTTGTTCCATGAAATACTTTATACTCTGGTAATTAGTGAAGATTTTGAATTTGTTTCCTAACAATATTTCCTAACAAGATTTTGAATTTGTTTCCTTTGTTCCATGAAATACGTACGACCATCCAATATTTCTGATTCCTACTTTGTCATTCGATCATTCATGATATATTACATCAGAAACGAGCATGCTGTATAATTCAACAATATCTTTGATTTCTTATCGAATACTTGACATATCAAAATAATTCCTTGATCGAGCAATCTAATTGAGTGCTCGACTAAAATTATCAAAATATCATTATTACCTCGACTAGTAAAATGATAAATCACAATTCATCAAGATTCAACGTGTTTCCATTATTCCGTCTCAACAGAAACCTTATGTTCAAACCATGAGTCTCAGAGCATACCACATTCATTCATTATGCTCGACTTATCAAGGATAAGTCTCATCGTCTAGTCAAGTCAACAGACTCATTAAATACACGTCTTCCTTGCAGACTCCACATTCATGAGACATTAATCACATCACATGGGGGATATTCACCAGGGTTTTGATCTGGAGGCCTCCGACACGTGTGTATACCCACGATGATAAATGTAAGTAAGTCATGCAAGCAGTTGAGGGAGTTAGCAAAGTAGTGGATGGACAATCAACAAAGTTTCCACACGACGTGGTACTGGTTTAACCACGATTTTCCACTTTCCCACTATTTCACTCCAGCAACCGTCACACCTACTGGGATCAATGTGTCTATTATTCTTGCAATATAAATAAGTTTATGAATCCACGATTGAACGACAACAGTTTCGATACACAAGAAATTATCACTCAATCGATCAGAACTTATCTCATCCGAACTCAACAGTTCACAAACTTGCAGAAATTATCAACACATTCACAATCCTTAATCATCATTGATCTCACACACACTTCTCAGCTTCCCTCCTACAGATCGACCCTCATCCCTCTTTGTGACCGAATTGACTCTGGAACGGCCATTATCTTAGTTTAGGCCGGAGTGCTACAGATTGATCTCTCGAACTCAAAGCACTCCCGTGCAATGCATATGTTTGAAAAAGGTTTAATCAATTTGCTCGGTCGAGGAGTCTCCGCACGCACACTCGTCTCTTCATTTTCCTAGAAAACCAGCAAATCGTTTTCACCCATCAACACTCACAAATTTTCTATAGTATACTGTTAGACATAGACATCCTCTTAAGTCTTTAATAGTAGCAGGAGTAGGCCATCTTGTCATGCAATCTATTTTGTTGGAATCAGCAGCTACCCCTTCACCAGATATAATATGCCCCAAATATTCCAACTTGTCTTGACCAAATGAGCACTTGTTGAGTTTGTCAAACAACTGGTTCTCTTGGAGAGTTTCCATAGTCAACTGTAGATGTTTCATATGTGACTCCATATCTGGGATGCAAGCTAGTATATCATCAAAAAACACCAGTATGAACTTCCTTAAAAAGGGTTTAAACACATCATTCATCAAGGCTTGAAAACTAGCTATGGCATTAGTTAAGCCAAATGGAATAACCAAGAATTCATAATGCCCTTGGTGTGTCTTGAAAGCAGTTTTCTGAGTATCACTAGGGTATACCTTGATTTGGTGGTATACATCCTTTAAGTCAATTTTAGAGAAAACAAATGACCCTTTCAGCTCATCTAGCTCCTCAATCACTGGAATTGGGTATTTATCCTTAACAATAATCTCATTGAATTTCCTATAGTCAACACAAAACCTCCAGATCATATCTTTCTTCTTAACCAATATAATGGGTGAAGAAAAAGGGCTATGACTTGGCTTAATCACCCCTGACTTGAGCATTTCTTCCACCAGTTTGTCTACTACTTCCTTCTGCACATATGGAATAATGTAGGGTCTTTGGTTAGGTGGTGTAGTATTTGGTTGCAGAGGAATATGATGGTTATGAGATCTTATAGGGGGTAATGAAGTTGGCTCTTTTAATATAGAAGAGTATTGTGTGAGAATTAGTTTAAGTATTTCTAGTGTTTGAGGGTTGGGTTCCACTGCTGTAATGGAGAACAAGTGCCCTATAATCCATTTTTTATTCTTCTTGAGGTATTTCTTACAAGCTCCAACAGACATGGAAGAGACCCTGATTTCTTTGGTAATTCCCTTAAGCTCAATATCCCTACTTTCCTAAGTGAATGAGACTGTCATCTTATTGAAATCAAACTTTACAGGGCTTATATTTCTCATCTAATCCACTCTTCACACCATGTCACACCCACCCAAGTCTAGGAATCTGACACCAAAAGAAAAGTTGTGTCCTTGCATACTCTAGCTAAACTGATGACATTTAGCATCACTCAATACTTTGTTACCATATCCAACTACATGTAAAGAAGCAGTGGGCTCTATCAATGCTCTACTGACTCTTGCCATCTTTGGGTCAATGAAAGTATGGGTACTTCTGCTGTCTATTAAAATAGTGAATAACTTTTTATTTCTAGTAACCACATGAATTTTAATAGTGTTATGGGAAATATTACCAGATAAGGCATGTAGGGAAATGTCTACCTCCTCATCTAGCTTCTGTATGACTGGTGAACTGCCAGGAGATTATTCTTCAGAGGTAGCTACCTCATCCTTATCTCCAACTAACATGTACAACTATTGTTTCACACACCTGTGACCCTGCTTGTACTCCTCATCACAATTGTAGCATAAACCCTTCTCCCTTCTTGCTCCCATCTCAGCATAAGTTAACTTTTTAATGGGTGGTATTCTAAGGCTGCTACCACCTTCTGGTGGTGGTGAATTTGACTTAGGAGGAGTCACATAGCTTTTGGAACTGCTACTAGCCAAAGAAAGTGGAGGAAGTTTGGAAACAAACTTGGCCTTCCTAGCTGTTTTCTCCAATAACGCTTCATGTATTCTGGCTAAGTACATGGTCTGATTGAGTGTGGTTGTGAGTGCATTTGAACTGCCATTCTAATCTCCTCCTTCAGTCCACTGATGAAGCTAGAGGTGAAATAAGCTTCAGTGAGATATCGATTCTTGGCGATCATTGGGGCCTTGAGCCCTTCATAAAGTTCCTGATACTCTAACATTGTACCTTCTTGACATAATTTGTTAAATTCACCCACCACATCGCCGTGACCCAATTCCTGGAATCTGAAACTTATATCAGTTTCTTCCTATAAAATTACTTCTCTACCGACTTGGTAATCCTGATACCATACATCAGCTTTACCCTCCAGATGTAAAGAAGCAATCATAACCTTTTGTTCTCCATCCATCAAATGTAGCTGAAAGAACTTATTAAATTTACGAATGCAAGATCAAGGATTATTCCCATCAAACTTAGGAAATTCAATCTTAGGTTTATGAGGATTGAAAAACTGATTAGTGGGAATCTAATGGTTACCTCCTGATGCGTGGTCGTTTTCCCAGATTGGGTCTGATGTTTGAAGGGGTTTTTAAGTAATCCCTCACCTGGTTTTTGTCTTCCAAGAATCTTCGCCTCAATAGATGCTATCCGATTCTCGAATAAACTTCCTAGCCCTGCTAACAACGCTGGAGAGATCGTTTTCTAAGCTTCATCAAGTTTCTTGCTCAGATCCTTGAAACCCTCATTTTGACCTTTAGAAAGCTCATTCACTCGCTTGTTTAAGGAATCAAATACTTTTCGAATTACCATGTTTACACAGGACACTCGGATCGAGTGCTCTGATACCAATTGTAGTGATCTACACTACAAATTAGCACAGAAACAACTCTGAATATCAAAGGATAAAGATTAGATTGGGGAAAACAGAATTTTGGGAGAGAAAAGATAATTTTGATTAATAATTCTTCATTGGCTAGTACATGACCAATCACAGAGACTTATACCAACCACTCACAAGGATAACGTTCATAACACGTGTGAGTGACACATACTCGATTTTAACTTAAAACAGAATTACAAAGACTGGATTACTGCTAATTAACGGACATCCCTTAAGACCAGGGTGCCTCTTATCCTAAGACTAAGTCCTATGGGCTAGATTGAGCTGCTAGATTGGCCAAAAAGGGTTGCAGTTCAAAAAAAAGTGTTTTCTATTTGTTAACACTAGTTCTCTCTCCTAGGATTTGCTCGCATTTGAACTAGCAGCGAGATAGTTACGCTGAATGGTTCAGCGCCCCAAAAATCACCTTTTTGCAGAATGATTTAGCGCATTTAGATTTATTTTTTGACCTGACGGCTGAGATTGGTTGCGCTGAACCATTCAGCACTGGGCGCTGTTTGATTCTGCAACTAGCATGCTAGATTAGCACTGCCATAAGACTTAGAAGGTTTTCCTAACTGACGTGGACTACTAATCTAGCTGCTAGATTAGCACACCATAGGACTAAGCCTAACTAGAAGGTTGTTTGCCAACAGGTGAGCAACAGTCTATGACAACTACTATTAGCTCATGCTTGTTTTCTCAAGATTAAGCTATTTCAAATGGACGTAAATTCTGCATTCTTAAATAGGTGTTTGAAAGAAGAAGTCTATGTTGCTCAACCTAAAGGTTTTGAAAGTCCAGAATATCTCGATCATGTCTTTAAGCTCAAGAAGGCATTGTATGTGTTAGAGCATTGCTTAGTCGAACTCACAAGTGTTTCTATCTCAAGCTTGTTTTCAAATTTAGTTGTCAAAACTATATCTTGATTTCTAGTCTACAATTAGTTAAGTCTCGGACTAGGATAGAAATGTAGTTGAGAAATAGTGGATCACGGTAGTCATCATTGCATTCTACCGTTTGAAAGAGAATATCAACCGAAGCTTTTGGAGAACTTCAACAACAAAAGGTAAGTGAAGACTGAACAACCTATATCGCAAGTTATATTCACTTTCTATCATTTGAGACGATGTCGCATAACTAATTAGACTATTATGCATAGACAAGAATTTCGAGTCGAGAACTATTTATCTAGTTAACGAATTTCTCGAAATATAATGACTAGGCTTAATGAACATTTGTTCATACTTGATGAATTTCAGTTAAGGACAATTTATTGTTCGGAATCAAAATCGTGATTCAAGTTTTATCATTCGAGAATAGTCTGGAACAGTGATATGTGTCATTGATGTTATTCGGAATGTTTCGAATAGATTTAGAGAGAAATATAGAACTATTATAGATTCAGATACAATACAATGGTATCAGTCTTACAAACTGGGAACACTGTTATATGTCTGAACACGTATTACATGTACTTGTACCTGTAGCAGAGTAGCTATATATAGACTTACAGATTAGTGGTACATATATTCTTATGTATATGAAAAAGCGGGGGTCTAACAACCACACCCAATATTTCGTTTAGTAAATCTGTAAGGACTAACTCCAATATATTTATAAGAGAATCAACTAGATAGTCAGACTCCAATACATCCAAGAGTTATATCTATGTTTCTTAATGTAATCATCAAATCAAACAGATAGAAATCCGCGAGCCTGATTATTATGAGAAACCACTTCAATGGTACCAAAAACTAATGTTCAAGTGCCAATAAATTTATATCAACAACCAAAGGTTGGATTATCTAATTGATTGAACTACGCACAACCTATGATGTTTCAATTATATAAAAATATAATGCGGAAAAGAAATAACACAGACACCAGAAATTTTGATAACGAGGAAATCGCAAATGCAGAAAACCCCGGGACCTAGTCCATATTTGAATACCACACTATATTAAGCCGCTACAGACTCTAACCTACTACAAGTTAACTTCGGACTGTAATGTAATTGATCCCTAACTAATCTCACACTGATTAAGGTACAGTCGCGTTCCTTACGCCTCTGAATCCCAGCATGACTCTACGCACTTGATTCCATTAACTGATCTCACCCACAACTAAGAGTTGCTATGACCCAAAGTCGAAGACTTGATAAACAAATCTGTCTCACATAGAAAAGTTTATTGAATAGATAAATCTGTCTCCCACAGAAATACCTACGAGTTTTTGTTCTATCTTTTGATAAATCAAGGTGAACAGGAACTAATTGATATACAAGACTTATATTCCCAAAGAACAGCCTAGTAATATCAATCACCTCACAATAATCTTAATCGTATGGTAGCGAAACAAGATATTTTGGAATCACAAACGATGAGACGAAGATGTTTGTGACTACTTTTTATCTTACCTATCGGAGATTGAATCTCGAGCAAATGTTAGGGAAGATAGTACTCAATACGATAGAATAAAGTAAGATCAGAACACGCAACTACAAAGAAAATAGTTGGGTATGGCTTCAGAATCCCAATGAAGTCTTTTAGTCGTTAACCTATAATGGTTTTAGAAAAACCTAGGTTAAAGGAGAATCGACTCTAGTTGTAACTAGTATCACACAGGAGGTGTGGGGATTAGGTTTCCCAATTGCTAGAGTTCTCCCTTATATAGTCTCCAAATCAGGGTTTGCAATCAATGCTACCTTGTCAATATTTACCGTTAGATGAAAACCTGATTAGATTCAAGCTAATATCTTTCAACCGTTAGATCGAACTTAGCTTGTTACACACAAATGAAAAGTGACTTCATTTAGATATGGTTAACAATACCTAAACGTGTACACCTTGTTGGCTCAACAATAGTTAACCGAAGTTAGCCTTATGAACACTTTCATATCAACCTTGTTCATCTCAGTCAAAACTAGTTCAAATGACTCAAATGAAACTAGTTCTAGAGTTGTTCAATTGTTTATATTCTCATAGAAGTATACAAGACACAATTGAAGCAAAATCGATTTTGATTCACTCGAATCAATTCATGAACATTATAGCCACAGTTTGCAAAAGATTTTATTCCTTTGGAACGAATTGCAGCAGCGGTGTTGGCACGCTGCTTGTGGTGGCATGGTAATGCCTATTTGGTCGCGTTGGGAAGCGACTAAACTTAATAAATCAAGTGGAAAAATTGTACGGCCATGATTATTTTTGGAGACTGACTTGGGCCGTCTAGATTAGATTCCTAATGGAATTAGGCGCATCGACCCACCAACTTCCAACTTTATTAAAAGTGCGTGTGGAAGGTTTTGAGCGATCTGATTGGTTGATAGGAGAGGGGGCCGGCAAGAGAAACATGAAGCATGGCCAACGGCCATAGGCGGCACCCATTGGGGTGGTTTGGCCAGCTATGTGGCGTGGACACGCTTCCTTTGTCATTGCTCCTGTTTGCCACAGTTCCTCTTTTGTTTCTTGTTTTCTGGTAAGATTTTGCTCCTACTGGCTCCATGGCGGATCAGTTTTCTAGTTTACCTAGGTTTGGCCTCGACCAATAGGGTTCGAGATATTTGAACAAGGCGCAAAAGACCTAATGTTTGCAAATTAATTAGGCCGAAAACTTGAATCTTGTGAGTTATCACAAAATTGAACAAATTTAACAAATTCTGCGTGTTTACACAATTTTTTTTTAATTCTCAGAGAGCAGTTAGCGGGTCTTCTGATTGAGCATTTTCATGCAGACCTTAATTTTGATACTTCGGGAAATTCATGCTACTCAGCTGAGAGTGAACACTAATTGTCATGTCATACCAATACTAAGGGTTCAACTGGGGAACATAGCATAGGAAAATACTTAATAAACCATACACTAATGAGTAATGTAGGCGAGAGTTTATAGAATCTATAAAGGCGCGCCCTGTTGAGGTGCCTGCGCCGAGAGTATTAAAAGTACTCCTTATTGGCTCCATTTTGGGTTGACGCGATTCTTGAGGTAGCCGCTCCGTCAGTGTCTTGAGGAAAGTGGGTACCTCTTTTTGAGTTGTGGCCATCTCTGTCTGAGCTTTAGCGAGAAATTCTTGTCTCTCCATCAAATCAACAATGGTAATAGGGGGTTGGTTTCCTCTGGCTCCTCCGGTCTCTCGTCCTAACGGAGGGAGGGGTTGCAGCAGTTCTAGTACAATTAGGGGTGTTACACTCGAAGAAACATTGGGAGTGGCGGCAGCAGCTCTGTCTCTGGTGATAGGAAGTGTCACGCCGGAGGGAATATTTCCTGCGCCGCTGGTGTTGGCGGTAGAGGATGTAGTGCCACGTGTGTTGATCGTGTTGGTAGGCGGTACATTGGTGTCACCAGCAGGAATGTTGACGCCAGGGGTGTTGTCAGTGCCAGTAGCATCGGGATTTGTTGCTGATCCAGGCCTAAGATCCACCATCTTGAAATTGGGAAAATTGAAATGAAATTGAAAATTGATTTTACAACCGAGAGATTAATCTCCCACTGTGGTTGCCAGTTGTTTTGGGGTAAAAATTGATTCTACTGATTTTGGTAAATTTGGGTGTGTTGATGAGAAACGAATTCAAACCCTAAACAAATGCACTGCACGAGAGTACTTTAGATTCGAGAGATCAATCTGTACAACCCTGGCCTAAACCAAGAAATGGCCATTCCAATCTTGCTTATGTCACAAAGTGAAGGAGAAAGGTTGATCATAGGGAGGGAAGCGAAGAAGGTGTTGAGATCAAAATATTGAATTTTGAGGGTGTGTCTGTTTTATGACTTGTATTAGAATTTTGGAACTGGCTTGCGGAATGTAAGCTATCAGTTCTTGGTATTTTTTTGGATACTTGTGTTGATAACACTTGTTCTGTCCTTTGTCGAAATAGGTTAAAAACCTATTTATACAAGTCATTGAGCACCCTTGATCTCGTAGGAAGTGGAGACAGTTAAGTAGTGGAGAAGTGGAGTTATGTAGAAGCGGTTTACCATCACGTTCCCATTGTGAGGGGAAACTGGTCAGCCTTACACCCACTATCCTCTTACTGCTATTTAACCGTCCGCTCTTTCCTGACACTTTCTTGTAATGGGCGCATTGCACGCCGCACGCTATAAACCATCAGACCAATACCATGATAAGTATCCCCCAGTTTGTGACATGTTTGATGTCTCGAGTGTTTCGTGGAAAAATGTGCAACAAGTTACTGAGTGGGTCTAAATTGCAAGACCTAGTTATTCTGACCAATCGCACGCAAGTTAGACAGCGTAATGGCATAGTGGAGCCTACACAGTGGCACAGTGGCAATGTGGCGCGGCACAATGGCAGTGTGGCGCCTGTTAGTGGCACAATGGCAATGTGGCGCCTTTTAATAGCTAGGTGGCGCCTGCCAATGGCGTAGCGGTCAAAGTGGCGCCTGCTACATCTTGGCATATTGGTGTTGGATCCAAATATGGCTTAATGATATTAGCTCTAGTTGCTACATCAAACTTAATTCCTAGGTGATGCTATTTGGCATGGGGCGGCATAATGGCCCTGGCCAAATTAGGGTTTGGCATATCAAAGCCCTAAGTGGCGCGCGCGGCTAGGTGGCGTGACGCAGCGGCATCTTGGCAAATATTGCCTTGGCCGTTTTGATTAAAGAAGCCATAGTAAGGCCACAACGTGGGCATGTCCATGGAAGATCGTGGGTAATCATAATATGGCACGGGCGCCATTCTTTAAGGTCTCCTGGGTCCCATATGGCTTGTGGCATGTTGTGGGCCCAGAGTGGCATATTTGAGCAATGACTAGAAAAATAGGGTTTCCCTTTGGTTTGACCAAAGCCATTGGCATATTGCTGCCGCGGAATGGCATGGCCTGCCAATTGGAATACTAGCGTGATTTGGCAGGTTGGCTAGCCGATTTGCATGGCGCCTGTGATGATTACCATGCGCGGTTTGGGATGGCTTGTAGGCAATCCCAGCACTTTGGCGCGAATTGCAGCAGCGGTGTTGGCACGCTGCTTGTGGTGCCATGGTGATGCCTATTTGGTCGCGTTGGGAAGCGGCTAAACTTAATAAATCAAGTGGCAAAATTTTACGACCATGATTGTTTTTGGAGACTGGCTTGGGCCGTCTAGATTAGATTCCTAATGGAATTAAGCACATCGACCCACCAACTTCCAACTTTATTAAAAGTGCGTGTGGAAGGTTTTGAGCGATCTGATTGGTTGATGGGAGAGGGGGCCGGCAAGAGAGACATGGAGCGTGGCCAACGGCCACAGGCGGCACCCATTAGGGCGGTTTGGCCGGCTATGTGGCATGGCCACGCTTCCTTTGTCATTGCTCCTGTTTTCCACAGTTCCTCTTTTGTTTCTTGTTCTCTGGTAGGGATTTGCTCCTACTGGCTCCATGGAGGATCAGTTTCCTAGTTTACCTAGGTTTGGCCTCGGCCAATAGGGTTCGAGATATTTGCACAAGGCTCAAAAGACTTAATATTTGCAAATTAATTAGACCGAAAACTTGAATCTTGTGAGTTATCACAAAATTGAACAAATTTTACGAATTCCGCGCGTTGACACAAAATTCTTTTTTATTCTCAGAAAGCAGTTAGCGCGTCTTCTGATTGAGCATTTTCATGCAAACCTTAATTTTGATACTTCGGGAAATTCATGCTACTCAGCTGAGAGTGAACACTAATTGTCATGTCATACCAATACTAAGGGTTCAACTGGGGAATATAGCATAGGAAAATACTTAATAAACCATACACTAATGAGTAATGTAGGCGAGAGTTTACAAAATGTTTGGGATTGTTGCTACATGCACCATTCTGAATAAATATACTGAGTTGCTCAATATACGTATGAGTAGAGAGGCCCAGACACTCATTACTTTTAAATGGCTCAATCCTTTTGCAGACGACGCATTAAACACAGGGTTTTACAATTTTATCCCTGAACTAAAAACCACCATCAACAATACTATGGTTCCCGGACTTGGAATAACTTGCAACAGTTAGCATACAAGTACGCATACTGTGTTATATCCAATCAATGGTTAATTGTTCTAAACTCCATTTTAATCATTAAAACATTCTTGGAAGACGGGAATAGCTGTCTCACACAAACTATTAGCTTCAAAGCAATTTTCAAGTGATTAATAAATCAATACGAAACATTCTGAGTCTACATCAAATGACTGTCTCACACAAATCATGTAAGATGTTACCAGGCGATTTTCACAAGATCATCTTTTTACTTTCGTCAAGAATATAAGATGAACTTGGTTAAAGTGAAAGCTTACCAACACATATTTCAAGAAATATGTAAACGAGTTAAACTAAGCTCGAAACATCAAATGTGTATCATATAAGTCAATATAGCAATACGACTTTTGTCTCAATAAGAGATAGAATAGAAATAAACTTCTGAGTGATAGATGAGTTCAAGTCTCCACATACCTTTTGTTGATGAAGTTCCACAAGCTCCCCTTAGTAGTTCTTCGTCTTCAATCGATGAACGCCGTGAAATCTAAAGCTAAACTACACATTCTATCCTAATCCGAGACATAGCTATAAGTAGACTAGAAATCAAGACTTATAGTTTTGGCAACTAAACTTGAAAAACAAGCTTGAGATAGAAACGCTTGCGATTTCGACCAAGCAGTGCTCTAACAATCTCCCCCTTTGTCAATTTTAGTGACAAAACTGTTAGAGCACTGCTTGGTCGAACTCGCAAGCGTTGCTATCTCAAACTTGTTGTGAAGTTTAGTTACCAAAACTATAAGTCTTGATTTCTAGTCTACTTATAGCTAAGTCTCGGATTAGGATAGTAAGTGTAGTTGAGCATTAGACTTCACGGCGTTCATCGATTGAAGACGAAGAACTACTAAGGGGAGCTCTTGGAACTTCATCAACAACAAAAGGTATGTGGAGACTTGAACTCATCTATCACTCAAAATTCTATCTACTCTATCTCCCATTTGAGACAAAATTTGTATAGATATATAGACTTCGATTATACACATTTGATATTTTGAGCTGAGTTTAACTCGCTTACATATTTCTCGAAATATGTGTTGGTAAGCTTTCGCTTTAGCCAAGTTCATCTTTACTCATGACGAAAGTCAAAAGATGATCATGTGAAAATCGCCTTGTTACATCTTACATGATTTGTATGAGACATTATTTTGATGTAGACTCGGAATGTTTCGTATTGATCATTCGATCACCTGAAAATTGTTTTGAATCTAATAGTTTGTGTAAGAAAGCTATTGTCGTCTTCCGAGAATATTTCAATGATTGAAATGGGAGTTTAGAACAAATAACCATGATTGGATATAACACAGTATGCGTACTTGCATATGTGTTGTCCAAGTCCGGGAACCATAGTATGCATACCCGTATGCGTACTGGTTGGTTATGGAAGTCCGGGAACTTAGTATGCATACCGGTATGCGTACTGGCGTGAGTTTCAAGTTCCGGAAATTCAATTGAATTTTGGAAGTTATGCGTACCCGTTCCCATACTGGCGAACACTTGGTCCGGCCACATAGGTATGCGTACCCATTTGCATACTTGAGTAGGTTATGTTCTAAAATCGGTTTGTTCATGAACTAATACATTTATATAATAAGGAATGCAATCTTTTGCAAACCGTGGCTATAATGTTCATGAATTGATTCGAGTGAATCAAAATCGATTTTGCTTCAATTGTGTCTTGTATACTTCTATGAGAATATAAATAATTATACAACTCTAGAACTAGTTTCATTTGAACTAGTTATGGTTAAGATGAATATTCTTGATATGAAAGTTCATATGGCTAACTTCGATTAACTATTGTTGAGCCAACAAGGTGTACACGTTTAGGTACGGTTACTCATATCTAAATGAAGACACTTTTCATCTGTGTGTAACAAGCTAAGTTCGATCTAATGGTTAAAAGATATTATCTTGAGTCTAATCAGGTTTTCATCTAACGGTGAATATTGAATGCTTTGTTACCAAGGTAACATTGATTGCAAACCCTGATTTGAATACTATATAAAGGAGAACTCTAGCAACTGGGAAACCTAATCCCCACACCTCCTGTGTGATACTAGTTGTGACTAGATTCTCCTTTAACCTTAGGTTTTTCACGAAACCCTATAGGTTAACGACTTGAAGACTTCATTGGGATTGTGAAGCCAGACCCAACTATTTTCTCTATAGTTGCGTGTTCTGATCTTGTTGTTTTCTATCGTATTGAGTATTATCTTCTCTCAGATTTGCTCGATATTTATTCTCCGATAGGCAAGATAAAAAGTAGTCACAAACATCTTCGTCTCATCGTTTGTGATTCCACAATATCTTGTTCGCTACCATACTGAAAAGACGAGGGTACCCAAATACACCACAATATTTAATTTATCCACCTATAAGTCCTCTTACCGAAAGTGATTGTCTATGGACAAAGTCGAGATAATACTACAAATCGGTATTCACACTTTGTGTGATCGTCTATGGATAAGAGATCGAGACAATACAACAATCAAAGCGTGATTACTTGATAATAGGTTCGTACTTAACCAAACTATATAGGATCACTATCAAGTAATACGGAGTTAACGTTTGTGTAATTTACTTTAAATTATAATAACAACAATTATAATTGCGGAAAATAAAAGTAAATGACACAGCAAGATTTTGTTAACGAGGAAACCGAAAATGCATAAAACCCCCGGAACCTAGTCCATAATTGAATACTCTCATAATTAAGCCGCTATACAAAATATAACAAACTTCGTACAGTTGAGACCAAGCAACTAAACCTATAGTTCACCTAGTTTTTTCAGTATCCATGCGCTTCCGACATTCAATAAGTGCACGCACTGGAACAATTCCTTTGGATCGTATTCCAAACAGTAAAGGAACAACAAATCTGTTTGGTAACAACTCTCTTGATTCTTACAGATGAGGATATCTCAAGTCATAAGCAAAGGCTCTTTTGTTTAACTAATAAACTCCTTTTCCTGGTCAGATCAATCTATCCAACAACAACCGAAGTAGCAGAGTTTAAATTTGCAATCAATCAATATAGAATAAAACAAGAAACTATAAGATGATGCCGATCTTACACAACTAATCAATCGAATAAATCCAATTCTAGTTGGATCCCAGCCGATCAAGGTTTGCGCACACCCAAAGATATATAAACCAAATCATAAAACTTCTTTGTCTTCACATCTTCTTTAATCTTCAATAAACACCTGCACAACACCACTTGAATCTCTTGTGATCAATCACGCACAGAACGGAGTCTGGTAACAATGGATTATCATAAGACGTCTTTAAATCTACAAACATTTTTAAAGATCCTGTCGACAATTCGATCTTGTTTGAGTGAATCTTATATCAGAAGAGAAGATTCTCAAGAATAAACAAACTAGGTGCAATCAAAGTTCAACAATCGTTAGTCAATCAAATCAATCGAAAACTAAAATAAACTTTAATTATCCAGTTTCCCACCAACGGTACTCGTAGACGGCTCACCAGAAACGACAAAAAGATGAAGTTTGCCTAATTAGACTTCTTGATCCCACAGAAGTCTTTAAACGAGCGGTCGTAAGAGATTTCGCCTAATTAGGGTACTTTCCTCTTCGAATAGACGGCTCCACCAGAAACGACAAAAACATGAAGTTTGCCTAGCTCTTAGGATAGTTTGCTCGAAATGCAAACTTGGGTATTAATAGACCAAGGATGTTTGGACACCAAGGAATTTCCAAAACCGAATTATTCTTAAGATATGCAATAAATGCCCAAATCGGTTTTCATAATTCCTGTAAATGTTTTGTCCAATATTTACCGAAATCTCACTAGAAAATCTCCAATTAGTAAATGCACATTACCAATTTTTATTTTCCAGAGATATGCATTTAATTGATGGTAATTAAAAGCATATAAAACTAATAACCTTAATTAAAAGATTCTTAATTTATTTCGGTCCGGGATCTCCTTGAGTAATTAAGGAATATCTTTGAACAATAAAAGATAAGAGTTAATGAACATGTTCAAAGTATGTCGACATCTTTTTCTTTGTAAATCATTTTTCATATTTACAATCTTGGAATCGATTATACCACACTTCCAAACAAGTTTAGAATTGGTTCATCTGTATTCCAAGAACAACTATGTGATTGATCAAATATCAATTCACTAATCATGGGTTTACGGTTTTACCAAACACAGGGATCGATTCTACCTTAACATGGTTACTGGGACCGGTTACATCAGTTACCAGGATCGGTTACATCAATTACCAGGACCGGTTACCATATTCTCATGGTATTACTTGTGATCGATTACACAAATCACTAGGATCGGTTACACCAATTACCAGGACCAGTTACGCCAATTACAAGGATCGATTACACAACTCTTTTGTGATTGGTCATACCAATTACTAGGATCGGTTACACCAATTACAAATATCGATCATACCATCTTAGGTGATTACTTAGGATCGGTTACACTAATAAAAGTCATACCAATACATAAGTCAGGCACTGTGACTAGTTTTACCAAGATACATAACAAGTTATGATCGGTTCTACTAACTCACACATATTGGTAATCCAAAGTGAAAAAGCAGGGGTCTAACAACCTCACCCAATATTTCGCTTAGCAATCTGTATGGACTAACTCCAATATACTTTTAAGAGAATCAACTAGACAGTCAGACTCAATCTTAATAAAAAGTATATCAAAGAGTTATATCTCAATTTCTCGATTCAATCCTCACTCAAACAAATAGAAATCTGCGAGCCTGATTGAATACAAGAGAAATAATTTGAATGGTACCAAAGACCAATGTTTAAGGATCAATCAATTTCAATCAACAACCAAAGGTTGGATTTACCAATTGATCGATACAACGCACAACCTGTGATATTTCAATTATATAGCAAAATATAATGCGGAAAAGAAATAACATAGACACCATAAGTTTTGTTAATGAGGAAACCGCAAATGCAGAAAAACCCCGGGACCTAGTCCAGATTGAACACACATTGTAGTAAGCCGCTACAGACACTAGCCTACTACAAACTAACTTCGGTCTGGACTGTAGTTGAACCCCAATCAATCTCACACTGATCCAAGGTACAGTTGCGCTCCTTACGTCCCTGATCCTAGCAAGATACTATGCATTTGATTCCCTTAGCTGATCTCACCCAAAACTAAGAGTTGCTACGACCCAAAGTCGAAGACTTTAATAAACAAATCTGTATCACACAGAAAAGTCTACAGGAATAGATAAATCTGTCTCCCACATAAATACCTATGAGTTTTGTTCCATGTTTTGATAAATCAAGGTGAATAGGAACCAATTGATATACCAGACTTATATTCCCGAAGAACAACCTAGAAATATCAATCACCTCACAATAATCTTAATCGACTAGCGAAACAAGATATTGTGGAATCACAAACGATGAGACGAAGGTGTTTGTGACTACTTTTTTTATCTTGCCTATCGGAGAAATTAATCCAAAGCCAATCTTACGATTGTACTAAAATACGATAGAAACAACAAGATCAGATCACGCAACTACAGAGAAAATAGTTGGGTCTGGCTTCACAATCCCAATGAAGTCTTCAATTCGTTAACCTACAGGGTCTCGATAGAAACCTAAAGTTAAAGGAGAATCGACTCTAGCTTATACAACTAGTATCACACAGGAGGTGTGGGGATTAGGTTTCCCAGTTGCTAGAGTTCTCCTTTATATAGTCTTCCAAATCAGGGTTTGCAATCTAAGTTACCTTGGTAACAAAGCATTCAATATTCACCGTTAGATGGAAACCTGATTAGATTCAAGCTAATATCTTTCAACCGTTAGATCGAACTTAGCTTGTTATACACAAATGAAATGTAACTTCATTTAGGTTTGAGTAACCGTGCCTAAATGTGTACACCTAGTTGGTTCAACAATAGTAAACCAATGGTTAGCCATATGAGCACTTTCATATCAACCTTATTCATCTTCACCATAACTAGTTCAAATGACTCAAAAGAACTAGTTAGAGAGTTGTTCAATTGCTTAGATCTCATAGAAGTATATAAGACACAATCGAAGCAAAAACAATTTTGATTCACTCGAATCGATTCATGAACATTATAGCCACGGTTTGCAAAGATTGCATTCCTTAATTTATAAATGTCTTCGTTCACGAATAAACCATTTTTAGAAAATAACCCACTTAAGTACGCATACCGGTACGCATACTTAAGTACCCGGATTTAGCTTGTTTTTAGTTCACAAACTCCAGCAGAAATTCACGGGATGTGAACTTCCGGCAGTGCGCTTACGGGTACATGTACTTAGCTCCGGACATCCCAAACCAGTAAAGTATGCATACTTTGGTTCAAGGATTTTGGACTTACACAAGTATGAGTTCACATACAATGTTTATATCCATTCAAGGTTATATATTCTAAACTCTCATTTCAATCATTGAAACATTCCTAGAGGATGTTATATAGTGGTTATTCACACACTATTTTTCATCAAAGCGATTTTCAAGAGATTTAAACAATCAACATGAATTTCTTCACGAGTAAAGATGAACTTGGCCAAAGCGAAAGCTTACCAACACATATTTCGAGAAATAGATAAGCGAGATAAACTCGGCTCGAAATAGAAAATGTGTATAACCGAAGTATATATAGCAATACGACTTTTGTCTCAAGATAGGAGATAGAGTAGATAGACTTTTGAGTGATAGATAAGCTCAAGTCTCCACATACCTTTTAGTTGATGAAGTTCCACCAGTTCCTTGAGTAGTTCTTCGTCTTTGTATGATGAACGCCGTGGAGTCTAGATCTCAACTACACTTTTTATCCTAGTCCGAGACTTAGCTATAAGTAGACTGGAAATCAAGACTATATCGATAGTCATGGTTCTAGCCTTTTGGGTCTCTGGAGAAACTCCAACCATAGTATCGGCATCAACAAGGATATGTGGAGGAGCTCCATTCATGGTCTCAGCATCAACAAGAATTTCTGGAGAGAATTCAATCGTGATCTCAGCATCAATAACAGTCTCAGGCGCAACATCTGGCTTCATCAATTGTCTATTCTCTGAAGCGTTACTCGATGGATTGTATATCTTCAAGCCCTAATGATTCATATCAAGATGTGTAGACATGAAAACATGTTAACATGAACGTCTTCCCAAAGCTTGCATGACAGACGGGCACGAGCCAAAGTCTTCTACAAGATGTTCTCATCGCCTCTACAAAGGTGATACAACATATTTCAGGCCATGGGTTTACAAAAACGTACCAATGGGTGAGGAATGGGACAATGCTTCCTCAACGAAAGATGTTCAACTATGTCTCTTCTACAACATACCAAAATGACGCATCAATCGGACATACGAGCTGAATGATATGTCCTTTAACGCCAGGTCTACGAAATCTGAAAAATTTGAACGGGATTACAAATTACAAATGTGCACGCTTCGTTGGCTGACCTCTACAACTCCAAATTGAGTTATTCTTTTCTCATGTGATAGCTCATTCTATTAGATTCAAAAGTTGGGGTCAATCATCAAATTCCGACGTCGTATGAGGTTCCTACAGCTTCCAGAGCATACAACATGCAAGCAGCAATTCTTAGACGGGATTCATAACTTCCACAGTCGATCGGTGTCCACCAGGACTTTCCACTAAGTCCTTCATCAAGGTACCTACAACTTCGACCAACTAGGTCTTTACATCAATTTTTCTACCTAGGTCCTCTATCTAGGTCTTACCAGAAGAAGGGAAAACGAAAAGGAGAGATTACTGGGGACTGACGGTCCACTGATCATGGCGATCAGTTTCATAGTCCAAGACCCGTGGCACCAGACTCTCATGTGATGATCATTCATCATAAAAGGAATGCTACCACCGGG
>JAJJMB010012006.1:364591-433377 GCA_023531105.1 Papaver atlanticum
TATTACTTCATTCAAGGAGATGCCATGATCGCTTGCACGAAAAGAGATACTTACATCAACTCCCTCATCGGTGATGGATTCCTAAATTGTTTGCTCAGGAGCAAGATGAAGACTGTCAATGATCAATGGAGCAAAATTCTGAGATTAACAAACATTTGTTTGTGATCCTAATTGTACGGATAAGAAAAGTCATGAAGAAGGAAACATCGACAACTCACCAAAGAAACGGCTGGGGACTGCACGTCATTTACTAACATCCTGTAGTCCTTACTTCTGGGTTCTCCTCCCTGAAGACTTTCTTCCATCGCCGTGAAGTCTACATTGATCCGGGATCTCACTACACGATCAACCTATGATAAAGTTAATGAAATAACCAGGAGTACAACTCAGTATGAAGGATCTCTCACCATCACTCAGAGGTCCCAGAAGTACCATTTCTTAAAGTTGCATCCGTAGAGATGTCATCTCTGGAAACACCATCTTTGGAAGTGTCATCATGGGAGTCAGTCATTCTTGCAAAGTGGTTGTGACAGATGCATAACATTTCTACTTCAGCACATCGTTCATACAAAGCGCAGGATTCAACAAAACAATGAATCATGGAATAAAGATGCTCACAACAGCGTCTAAAAAAATGGTAACTTTCAACTCTTACCTGTTTACGATTCCACTAACAGTAGTGATTGTGATACAAGAGTTAATACTTCAAAATTTGCTCGTCTCCTCGAACCTGCAAACACAAGCAAAAAATTTATTCAAAATCATAACTTGATTTTCATGTGAGCAATCCAAAAAAAATTCACCGTGTGAGCGACTCCCACCGAGTGAACACTCATTGGTTTTTGTGCATACACTATCAGATCACAAAATCCATAAAAACAATATTTTATCAAAAAAATGTCTACTTCTAGCAATTGCTGAAAATCAAAATTTGATTTCACATAAATATTCACTGTGTGAACATTCACTGGTTTTTCAAAAATTAGACAGACATCCATTCTACAATTGTCAAAACTCACATACAAACATTATTTCACCGTGAATAATTGTCTACTTTCAACAGTTGTTCAAAATCAAAACATTGATTTTACAAAAATATATATTTTAACGTGAAACTCACGTAACTTTGAAAATATATCTATATATATTTTTGCTCCCTCTCGCGAGCATTCGTCTTTGAAATGGGAGCATATTTTAATTTTTTTTATGAAAGCTCACATATCGAAAATAAAAAATTTCATGAAAGCTCATAGACAACATTTTTATTACTAACAGACGCACGTCTATTAAAAAAAAACTTTTTTCTCTCGTCCGAGCATCTAACTTAGAAACGAGAGTTTATTCCATTTTGTGAAATCTCACAAATTAAAAAAAAAAACCCTCTTATGCTAGGGATCATTGTTTGTTTCCTAAAACAAGGATTTTCCTTTTGGGGCCGGCCCACAAACGCTAAACCGACCAAAACTGGACCTCCAGTCGTCCAAATCAGCAGTGCTCCATCTTCCCGTGCTCGTGAGATGACACTCTATCATACTATCAGGGTCCTTACCTGGGCATTTGCTCGTACATGACACCATTGGAGCAAATCGGGGATTCTGAAAATTCCTTTATGCGACTAAGCCCGACTGCTTATCTCGTCCACTGGAAAATCACCATCCAGTGCTTACTGCGGAACATGACTGTCCCCCACTAAGCAGGGGACTTAATGTTGATGGTGGATTTTCAACAAGGGCTAATATCGTAAAATCATGATACTGGATGTTTCTGACCCGGCTTCAGGAACGCATGTGACGATTCATATTTTATGATCCGTTAACCGTTTCATGATCTCTGATCGAGTTCCTCTCAGAGCCATGATGAATATGTTTTTCGAAAGTCCTCCCACTAGCTGAGCGTTCGATGCTACACATTTAATCGTGACCTCTATGTAGAATAACATGATTGGGCGGTCCTCCTACATAATTGTTTGTTGAGAGGGATTAACGCCTTCAGGACGTCGGCGACACTCGCTGTTCCCTTACTACATAGAGAGACCCACCTCTACATAGAAGAACGATTGGGTGGTCCTCCTACATAATTGTTTGTTGAGATGGATTAACGCCTTCAGGACGTCGGAGACACTCGTTGTTCCCTGACTATGTAGAGAGACCGTGTATAGATTCAGGCAGCTCTCCTACATAATTCTTTGTTTAGGGGGCTAAACGCCTTCAGGACACCAACTCCGCACGTTGTTCCCTGGCTATACACCTTTCAGAACGAGTATGATGCTTCAACTATCTCATATCTCGATTCTATAATAGATTAATTCTACCGTTACATTCGCCACTGAATTCCTAGAAAATAATCTATTATATCTCATTACTCCGTTCCATGGCTTTCCCCGACTGATTTCATTGATTAGTAATAGATAATCATCTTATCTAATTACTCCGTTCCTTGAATTCCCCGGCTGGATTCATGGATTAGTAATAGATACACAATTCATTTATTACTCCGTTTCATGAGTCATTCTCCGCTGAATTTCATGAATTAGTAATAAATATCCAACAATCGGGCATCTGGACTATCACCGAGTGAGCCCCAATAAAATGGTGCAAGTGTACTCAACAATGATGCACGAACGAGCACCCAAATGCACAAACAAGCATTCCAAAATATGGACAAATGAGGAATCCTACACAAAACAGGAGAGAGAAAATAATGATAAAAAAATAATAAAAGAGGCGCCTAGGGACCGGCCCCACCGGCCGACTGGTCATGCCGTCGTGGACGGTCCCCCACGCCTCTTCCCTTTATTTTTATTATTTTCTTATTTTCATGAACTCATGAAAACTCCTTCATTCGAGCAACTTTCCTTGTTTGAGCAAAACTCACGGTTTCTCCATATTTTCACGGTTTTATGAAAAAATAATAAAATAGGGAAAGGTGTTGCGGGACCGGGCTACCTAGCCGGTCGGCCATCCCCCAGCCATGGCCGGTCCCACACCTTTCAATCCCTTTTTTTCATAATTATTATTTCCCTCATCTCATGAAACTCCTCCGTTTGAGCAAAAAATCATGGTTTCTTCATATTTTCTCAAATATTGCTCAAACCATGAAAAGGCCAAAAAGTCAAATGGTCACGTGACCGACTAGGATAATCACGGCAAATATTAAAATATTATTATTTTAATATTATCAAAATTTTGATCAAACGAGCAAAGTTCTACTTGCTCATTCGAGCAAAATCAAGAATTTCAGTCAAAGATCAAACTCTTCTGAATATATAAAATATTGCTCAAACACATACCAGAAAATACCAAAACTCTCAGGACTGAGACACGGACATTATGGTGACACGGGCATGCTCTCTTGACCTACCAAGGACATCCCTAAGGCTTGCAAGGATCCGGTCCCACACATCTTCACAATTTTGACCTAATTTGCTCAATTGCTCATATTGGGTCCAAACTCTTTCCAACCAACTTGGAATTTGCTCAGACGACTATCAGCTGGTCCCACGACCACCAAAGGCCGGTTCCATGCCCTCTTGGTCGGTCCCTCCCTTCTCCATAATTAGGTTTTATCACCTAACGCTCGCACGAGCATTATTCTAGTAAATGATCAACACCAGCGTTTGATCATTCTTTCACCAACCAGTCAACTAAAGACACTGTTTCACGCTCACTCGAGCACTTGGTAACCACATGGTCGTCCATCATCCCATGTGGTCGGTCTCTCCTTCACTCAGTGAACTATTTTCAGCGATTCATCAATTGACGAACAATTGATCAAAATTAGGGTTTCGAACAAACGCTCCACAAATCATCATTCTTAGCAAGTTCAAACACTAATAATTTTATGTTGATCCAGTAATCGACATCCAGATTAATGATAAAATATTTGATAGACTATCAATATTCTAATTAATATTTTATTGGGTCACGTTACCAATAATTCATCGAACTGAGCAATACTTGCTCAGTTGCTCGAATTTACAATATTTGCTTAGACGAGCAATATCAACATAAGAACTGTACACCTGACATGTTCAATCCATGAATCATTGAGCATTCATCACTCATGCTCAATTCAACAAAACTTAGACTCACTTTCTAATAAGTCAGCGACTGACTAATCAAATACATGTCTGCTTTGCAGACTCCACGTTCGGTAGACATCAATCACGTCACATGGGGGATATTACTTAGGGTTTTGGTCTAGAGGCCTACGGCACGTGTGTTCATCCATGATGAGAAATGTTAGTAAGTCATGCAAGCGGTTAAAGGAGTTAGGAAAGTAGTGGGTGGACGGTTAACTAAGTCTCCACACGACCTGGAACTGGATTCACCACCTTTCCCACTCTTTCACTCAAGAAACCGTCACACTTACTGGGATGAATGTGTTCACTATTCTTACAATATAAATAAGTCTCTAAATCCATGATTGAAAGACACAGAAAATCCACGAGATATTTAACAGACAATCCATCGTCTAACCAAAAATCATCGTGTGAGCAACACTCTCTCGATCATTCGAAACTTATTTACACAAACTTGCAGAAACCTTCAACACATCCACAATCCTTGATCACCGTTGATCCCACAAAATTCTCAGATTCCCTCATACAGATTAACCCATCTCCCTCTTTGTGACCGAATTGACTCTGGAACGACCATTGACTTGGTTTAGGCCGGAGTCCTACAGATTGATCTCTCGAAATCAAAACACTCTCGTGCAGTGCATCTGTGTGAGGTTAGGCAGTTTGCTCGGTTGAGGAGTCTCGTCCGATCGGTCGTCTCTTCACTTTCCTAAAACGCCAGCAAATCGTTTTTCCCCATCTACAAATACAAAATAAATAAACTTTGCAGCTTCTCATCCACATGCATGATCTTCTTGGTTCTTCAACATTACTGGAAATCTTCTTCACTTCTAAGTACTCCAATGATTCCAAATATATTCAAATCAGCATCCCCGTTGTTGAAGATCCGTAGCCATAACAATGAGAAAACAAAAGCTCTTAATCATTGTTACACAGTGTCATAGTATTATTACACATCATCAAAGTTCAATTGTATCACAACTTCGACAACAATACTACGGTGATATGTATCACTCCCATTAGTCAATACTTCATCTCTCATGAAAACCACTCCCCCTTACATAATGATCCGAAAACCGTATATATTTGTAGTGTGAACTACACATTAATTCCCCCCCTTTTTGTCAATAAAATTGGCAAAGGTACGAAAACTAGTGGGATCCTAATGAAATTTCCATAGAGACACTTCATGACCAAAAGAAAGTACACATCAACTTTTTTAGATGCAATCATATAGTCGAAACTAAATGCATTCATCAAGGAGTTTATACAGATACAAGATAACCCCTATAATATTTTACAGCCGCACTCCCCACAAAGATTTGGCAATTAAGCACAAGTTCAATTAAGAACTCTTCCCCATAAAATTTCATTCCCGAGAGAACAACAAGAGCGACCTTACTTTCACGAGAAAAGAAGGATTTCTTTGGACATTACACTAAGAAACCTGACAGAAAATCAACTTACTGAAACAAATGTAGACTTGAGGCAACACTTACCGGAATTCCAAACTCAATTGCCCAACAGATCGAGATTAGTGCAGGGGAAAGAGTTTTGGAAATGACTAATGAACTAAAACAACACCAATAGACTGCCATAAGTGTTGAAATGTAGCAATATCTAATGGTTTGCTAAGAATATCAGCCAATTGTTGTTTGGAAGGCACAAATTCCATATTTATGATACCATTTTCATATAAATATCGAATAAAATGGTACCTTATATCAATGTGCTTAGTTCTTGAGTGCTCAACGGTATTCTCTGTGATTCGAATCGCGCTAGAGTTGTCACAAAAGATCTTCATTATTCCAGTATCAATTCCACAATCAGCAAGCATTTGTTTCATCCAGAGAAGTTGAGTACAACATGAGCAGGAAACAATATATTCTGCCTCACATGTGGACAGGGATTGTGAATTTTGTTTCTTGCTATGTCAAGCCATAAGATTCAGTCCTACATAGTAGAAACCCCCTAATGTACTTTTTCTATCTTCCACACATCCTGCCCAATCAGCATCTGAATAGGCAGAAAGATCAGTGTTAGTATCAAAAGTGTAAGATAGACCATACCCGACTGTGCGATTAACATATCGTATGATCTTTTTTGCAGCTGCAAGATGAGATTCCTTTGGATTAGCCTAAAATCTAGTACAACAACCAACACTAAACGCAATATAAGGTCTAGTAGATGAAAGATATAAAAGGCTACCAATAATAGATCGATACAGTTTTTGATCCACATTTACTCCTTTCTCATCTCTGTGTAGTTTACCAGTGGTGGGCATAGGTGTCAGTTTTGGAGTTGACTTATCCAGACCGAACCTTGAGATAAGATCCTTTGCATATTTTTCTTGAGATAAGTAAATTCCATCCTTATGTTGCTGAATTTGCAATCCTAAAAAGAACTTTAATTCACCAACATTGCTCATTTCAAATTCTTTGCCAAGAGACACTTGAAAATCTCTTGAAAGTTTTTCGGAAGTTGAACCGTAGATGATATCATCTACATAGACTTGAGCAATGACAACATCTTTCCCACTCCATTTGGTAAACCAAGTTTTATCACCTCCGTCTCTCGAAAAACCTTTCCTAAGAAGTGAAGTAGTTAGTTTTTTCGAACCAGGCACGAGGTGCTTGTTTTAACCCATATAATGCCTTTTTAAGCTTAAGGACATGATATGGGAAATCAGGGTTTTCAAAACCCTTAGGTTGAGCGACATAGACCTCTTCCTTTAAATTTCCGTTTAGGAGGATTTTATGTCGATTTGAAACAGCTTAACCTTAAGAAAACAAGCATGAGCTAATAACAACCGTATGGACTCAAGGCGTGCCACATGTGCAAAGGTTTCGTCAAAGTCGATACCCTCAATCTGTGAATATCCTTGAGCGACAAGTCTGGCTTTATTTCTGACAATTGTGCCAAATTCATCAGACTTATTCTTGAATATCCATTTGGTACCAACAATATTGATATTGGAGGGACAAGGTACTAGTTCACATACGTCTTGTCTTTGAAATTGATTTAACTCTTCATGCATTGCATTCACCCAAAAGGGATCGCTAAGAGCTTCATCAATATTTCTCAGTTCTACTTGTGAAAGATAACAACCAAAATTGCAAATATTTTGAAGTTGTCCTATTATCTTAGCAGTAGAATCTCTTCCTCCAATAATACTGTTCGGATCATGATTCCTTTGAACCTAGAGGTGTCGAGGAGGGACACGTTCTTGTTAAACAGGCGCATCCTGATCAGTGATCTTCTCCTCGTCACTAGAAATATTAGGATCAGTAATAGTTGAGATGACTTCAACTGATTCTGATTTTTCTTTTACTCTCTCAATTGTCTCAGTTGGAGGCAATTCAACAGGAGGATTATCATGATGAAAATTACTAATATCATCAATGATAACATTTGCAGACTCCATCATAACTTGGGTTCTGAGGTTAAACACTCGAAAACCACGACTATCAGAGGCATAGCCAAGAAAGATACCCTCATCACTTTTAGTATCAAATTTCCCTATCTGTTCTCGATCTTATAGAATGTTGCACTTACTTCCGAACACCCTGAGATAGTATAAGTTGGGTTTTCTACCGCACCACAACTCATAAGGAGTGTTTAGGGATTTAGACCGTAGGTAGACACGGTTGATCAAATAACATGCTATGAAGACAGCTTCTCCCCAAAACCTTAAAGGTAATTTTTTGTTATGGAGCATTACCCTGACCATTTCCTGAATGTTCCTATTCTTTCTTTCTGCAAATCCATTAGCTTGAGGAGTAATAGGTGGTGAGTATTGTTGAATAATCCCCAGTTTGTCACAAAATTCAAACACTTTAGTGTCCTTAAATTCAATTCCACGGTCGCTTCTAATTTTCTTTAGTTTGCAACCTTGTTCGTTCTGGATTCTATTAACAATAATCTTGAATTCATCAAGGGTTTCATTCTTATGAGATAGAAATGCAACCCAAGTGAATCTGGTGTAATCATGTACCATAACTAAAGCGTACTTCTTACCCACAACCGTGGGTTGTTGAATAGGTTCGAAGAGGTCCATATGAATTAAATCAAGTGGAGCTTTAGTGAGAATATCTCGAGATGATTTATGGTGAACTTTCGTTTGTTTACCCTTTTGACAGGCACCACATACACCATCAATCTTTGCATTGATTTTGGGAACGCCTTTGACAAGTTCTTTATTAATGATCTTAGTTAGAAGGCGATAATTGATGTGACCAAAACGCTCATGACAAAGATGTGTAGATTCCACCTTAGTCAAATTGCAACAGTTACTGAACTGAGTATCCAGAAGATAACAGTTGTTTTTACCACGAGTTCCCTAAAAAATTACTTTCCCAGCTTTGTATACAATATCACATCCATTCGCATTGAAGACAACTCTATGGCCTTTGTCACAGATTTGACTAATAGAAAGAAGGTTTGCATTCGTACCTCTAACGTATACTATATCATGGATTTTAGGTACGCCGGGAAGTTTGATCGTCCCCTTCTTGCTTATGTAGCAGCACCTCCCATCTCCAAATGTTACCGGACCTCCTTCATAGTCGTTTGAAGTTACAAACTACGAGAGATCACCAGTCATATGTCGGCTACATCCACTGTCAAGAAACCATTGAAAGGGAGATGTTGATTTTAAAGCAAAATCTTCGATACTAACACTACTATCATGTTTAGGATTTCTTGTTAGTTTTGTACATCCTTTTAGAGAAGCAAACAGTTGTTCAGCTTTCTTATGAAGATTACTTGCAACTTTTAAACTTTTCTGGAATGACATACATGTATGTTGAAAGTGATTGTAAGAGTCACAACACATACATGGACCAACATCTTTAATCTCATTTGAGTAGTTCTAAGTCCCATCAGGTTTCACAACGCCTAAACCTTGTTTATCATCTGACTTACGACCATTCTTCAGAGAAGAATAAGTTGAGTTATTCAAATCCATTGAAGGAATTTTGACAAATTTCAAATCCTTATACATTGCAATTTCTGCAACAAGATTAGAGTTGATCCGGATTTGTTCATCCAACTTTTTCTGGAGAATAACAAGTTTTTTAGAACATTCTCTATGAACAGAATTTATTACTGGTGAAGTGTTTATAGAGAGTTTACTGTCCATATAGTCAGATCGCTACAAACACAGACTTATAAGGTCTTAAACGTGTTTGCCTGCTCTGATACCAATTGAAAAAGCGGGGGTCTAACAACCTCAGCTAATATTTCGCTTAGCAATCTGTATGGACTAACTCCAATATACTTTTAAGAGAATCAACTAGACAGTCAGACTCAATCTTAATAAAAAGTATATCAAAGAGTTATATCTCAATTTCTCGATTCAATCCTCACTCAAACAAATAGAAATCTGCGAGCCTGATTGAATACAAGAGGAATAACTTGAATGATACCAAAGACCAATGTTCAAGGATCAAGCAATTTCAATCAACAACCAAAGGTTGGATTTACCAATTGATCGATACAACGCACAACCTATGATATTTCAATTATATAACAAAATATAATACGGAAAAGAAATAACACAGACACCAGAAGTTTTGTTAACGAGGAAACTTCAAATGCAGAAAAACCCCGGGACCTAGTCCAATTGATATACCATACTTATATTCCCGAAGAACAGCCTAGAAATATCAATCACCTCACAATAATCTTAATCGACTAGCGAAACAAGATATTGTGGAATCAAAAACGATGAGACGAAGGTGTTTGTGACTACTTTTATATCTTGCTTATCGGAGAAATTAATATCAAGCAAATCTTACGATTGTACTCAAATACGATAGAAACAGCAAGATTAGATCACGTAACTACAGAGAAAATAGTTGGGTCTGGCTTCACAATCCCAATGAAGTCTTCAAGTCGTTAACCTACAAGGTCTCGATAGAATCCTAAGGTTATAGGAGAATCGACTCTAGCTTATACAACTAGTATCACACATGAGGTGTGGGGATTAGGTTTCCCAGTTGCTAGAGTTCTCCTTTATATAGTCTTCCAAATCAGGGTTTGCAATCTAAGTTACCTTGGTAACAAAGCATTCAATATTCACCGTTAGATGAAAACCTGATTAGATTCAAGCTAATATCTTTCAACCGTTAGATCGAACTAAGCTTGTTATACACAAATGAAATGTAACTTCATTTAGGTTTGAGTAACCGTGCCTAAACGTGTACACCTAGTTGGTTCAACAATAGTTAACCAATGGTTAGCCATATGAGCACTTTCATATCAACCTTATTCATCTTCACCATAACTAGTTCAAATGACTCAAAAGAACTAGTTAGAGAGTTGTTCAATTGCTTAGATCTCATAGAAGTATATAAGACACAATCGAAGCAAAAACGATTTTGATTCACTCGAATAGATTCATGAACATTATAGCCACGGTTTGCAAAGATTGCATTCCTTAATTTATAAATGTCTTAGGTCACGAATAAACTGCTTTTAGAAAATAACCCACTTAAGTACGCATACTTAATTACCCGGATTGAGCTTGTTTTTAGTTCACAAACTCAAGCAGAAATTCACGGGATGTGAACTTCCGGCAGTGCGCGTACGGGTACGCGGACTTAGCTCCGGACATCCTAAACCAGTAAAGTACGCATACTTTGGTTCAAGGATTTTGTACTTACACAAGTATGAGTTCACATACAATTTTTATATCCATTCAAGGTTATATATTCTAAACTCTCATTTCAATCATTGAAACATTCTTAGAGGATGTTATATAGTGGTTATTCACACACTATTTTTCATCAAAGCGATTTTCAAGAGATTGAAACAATCAACATGACTTTCGTCACGAGTAAAGATGAACTTGGCCAAAGCGAAAGCTTACCAACACATATTTCGAGAAATAGATAAGCGAGATAAACTCGGCTCGAAATAGCAAATGTGTATAATCGAAGTCTATATAGCAATATGACTTTTGTCTCAAGATAGGAGATAGAATAGATAGACTTTTGAGTGATAGATAAGTTCAAGTCTCCACATACCTTTTAGTCGATGAAGATCCACAAGTTCCTTGAGTAGTTCTTCGTCTTTGCATGATGAACGCCGTGGAGTCTAGAGATAAACTACACTTACTATCCTAGTCCGAGACTTAGCTATAAGTAGACTAGAAATCAAGACTTATAGTTTTGGAAACTAAACTTGACAAACAAGCTTGAGATAGCAACGCTTGCGAGTTTGATCGAGCAGTGCTCTAACACAAAGATATGCAATGAATAACAATACCAATAAGCCTAGCGATTTCCCTTTCGATTCATAAAACAAGTTCATGAATGTACTTCCTTTAAACAAATGTAAACATTGTTTCGTAGGATGAAATCTTCACCTTTACCCATACACATAATCACAATTGCATTCATACGATTATGTCGATGTCTTATATACGAAGTTCAAAAGATAAGCTTTATACTTCGTATTCTAATTCCTTAACACTATGATCATGTGATCATGTCTCACTACTAGAGTATAATCATTCATAGCTTCGCAGTTATGTTTTCAATATAGGATGACTTGAAAGATACGTTAGGAATGAAACAATTCAAGGAAAAATATTACTAACCTCAAGAGGAAGGATGATGTCGTCGTTGTAGCTTGTTACTTCTTCACATTCTTTAAGTTTTCAAGCAATACTTGTATGTATCATAATCCTAATCTTTCTAGTCTAACCTATACGAAGTTGTCTTTAGTTACATAATCAAGCGACTCTTTAATTGAGTTTTGATTCACTAAAATATGACAACCAAACTTGACATACCAACACTTGGTGGGTTCAACCGAGCTAGGATCTAACAATCTTCCCCTTTTTCAATTTTAGTGACAAAACTCTTAATACGTATGGATAAACAAATTACAAGAATTCTTACACATACGCTTGAAGTTTCAACAGCACAATACCCTGCATATATTCAATCCATAAATGCCGCTGTTGAAATTTGAATAAAAAACCTAATACTCCCACTAAAGGCAAGATATGTAGATTTTCAATCCGAACATCTTTGTTATTCCCCTTTTGTAATCAAGATAACTACAATTGCAATATGATATGTTGCTCCCCCTTAGTCAATGCTTTACTCTTTCATTAGATATAACGTTTAAGCACAATTTTCCTTTCCTTAGTGATTACAAAAATCACTTGTTTACTCCATATATTTCTCCCCCTTTTTGTCACAAAATGACAAAGGTTCAAGCAAATAAAGGTCAAACCGAAAGGATCTTACAAATCTAAAAGAATTGTACAACCTATAAGAGTTAAGCACGAAGGTTTCACATACCATTTTAGATAACCAATATAAAAACCGAAACTACAAGTAATTTGGTTTTAATATGTTATCAAGGAAACAATTGCCCGAAGCAATTTTCCCTAATAGTTTAACTAATTGACTAAGAAACTTAGTTCCCTTGCTAAACCGATTACACAAATACAATCGTTTTTTTCGATAAGACCAAAATAAAGATCAGAATTAACTTTATTTTTCTCATAAGGCTCTAATTATTCAGACAATAAATTAGACCTTACATTTTAGACAAGACAAGTACTAGGTTAGTTAACTAATATTTCTTGTCAAGGCATTCGATTAACCGAATCCTTTACTTTGAAAAGTCTAACTAAGATCAAAATTAACTTAGTTTCTCTTATCCGGAATCGAATTGGACTAAAAAAATGATCCCGTATTTTGTTAAGCCATAAAAAATACATACAAACCAAATAAATTGACTTGCACAATTATTTCTCTTAACCAGAAGCAATTGAAACAAACATAGACATTAAAGCACAGCAATTGTACTGAAATTTCGTTAAGCCAAAAACAATTGATACCAAACAATAAAGAAAGATATCAAACCAGTTTTTCTTAACCAGAAACGATTGAATCACACAAACACACATCCATACACACATAATGGAATAAACATCAATTGTACCGAATTTTGTTAAGCAAAAGCAAAATATGTGCAATAAAATCAGGCTTTTCTTAAACATGAAAATGATTAACTAACAAATTCATTACCTCAGATTCCGCATCCTCTTCTCCCCAAAAAGATATATCATTAAGCGCAAGTTCAAGTTAGAACTCTCCCCCATTGTGTTGTCATCCTCTCGCAAGAACAAAAGAACAACAACAAAGAGCAACCTTTACCAGAGAAAGGTTGAATCGGTTTTAACTAATGCGTGCCAATAGCAAAAGTTGAAAACCCGAAACACATATGTTTTTGTTAAACACAACTCATGTAAACACAAATTGATTCAACATGTACATTGTGACTTTTTACATATGAGTCTCAATCGGAACACTTTATGATCCTTTGATAAAGCCTACCAACATGGGCTAGAACTTAATCCCGCTAAATCAAAAATCCACACAAACCATAAGGGTTCACATCATATGAGATCTAATTTTAAGGTCACGAAAACCGAAATCAAACATCCCATAAACACATAGCAATAATATAAAGCATTCAAGCACAGGCTATGTAATCAGAAAAACTATCACAAGAAAAATTATAGACTAATAATTTTATTCAATAATAATAGATAGTTTTATTCAACAATAGATCTTATACAATAATTGAAATAATCAAAAACTAATGTCTATTTTCTTGGATAATAAAAGATCATCTTCAATTTCCTCAAATTTTTCAGGATCTTCATCAACAGCATCTCGACTGATTTCTCGGATTCTGCACACAGTACCTTGATTATGTTCACAGGCTAAAGCATTAACCTTGCGATTAATATTCCGAGCAAACTCCCTATTACCGATTACAAGTTTAATCAGCTTCCTTTGGTTACGGATAACGGTTCTTAGTAATGATGCATGTCTATGATGTGTTTCAATAGTACTGAGAATGACTTGTCAAAGATTGAGGATATCAATCTTAGCATCCAAATTGTTTTGGACAAGAAGATGAGTCACATCTTCCTTTTCTTTTCCTTTATCTTCACAACCAGATTTCTTGAAGGAGTTATCAAGATTAATAGTTTCATTAGAAGCCATTCCACTCAACGCTTTCAGAATTTTAGCTTGAGATCTGGTTTGTGGATACATCCTTTAGTAAAAGTTCTTAAACAAAATGAGTACATATACTTGAGTATTCTTTAACACATACCAAACATAGGTGCCAGCCTTAAATAAATAATTCTGACCAGATTTGAAAAGATTTTCGCATCTAATGTGTTATCTAAACACAAAGATTCTTTGAAAAGAATCGACCTTCTAGATTAGGTATCAAACGATACTTTTAGACAATTAAACTTATCCTGTTTACACAAGTTGTTGTAAGACAACTTTTCTACACATAAAGACAAATAAAATATCTTTAGGTAGATTGTGTATACTCTCTATGTTGAATAAGAGATATTAACAGGATACACGATGCCCAGGTACTTGTGTTTCCTTACATCAAATGATCGGGCATTGTAAGGATACACTTTCCAACACAATTAAGTGTTGGGGTGAGAAGTACCTATCTCACCAAGTACCTTTTGAGGAACTTCTTCCTTCTTATTTCTAGGGACACGATCGTGTGCCCTTGTGTGGGATTCGGATTCATCCTCTTTATCAGGAATAAAGCGAGATGATATATCCTTGATTACATCTTGTGCCCAGGATGGTATGTTCTTTGAATTCGAACCCGTGTGATCTTGATCTGCATTAAACAGATTGCAGATGTCATTTGTTCAAGACATTCTATATGTCCCCTTAAGGTATCAATTCCCTGTTGAAAATGTTTTTCTAAACACTTATCAAGGTATACCTTTCGACATGTCTCTGTAAGAAGTTCTTCTATAAGGATTTTATTCCTTATTTGTGAATGCTCCAGCAATTGAGTAAGAAATTCACACTCTGAAGTTTTCTGATGTACTTCGTTGCACAAGGCCAATTTTTTCTCCAAATAATCAGCTAGATTATTTTGAATACTGAGTGTTTCTCGCTTTTCTTCACAGATTCTTACATTTAATTGCTTTCAACATGTTTGAAGAATCTTTTTAACATTTTACGGAATGCAGAACTTGGGCAGACCAGTGAATCAAATCTCTTTTCTCTTTTAGAAACAGAAGATTTTTCACCAGTGATTGGAGTCGGATCCAAAACATGTTCATATAATTTTTAATTCATTCTTTTCTGATCAGGATCCTGATTCTCAATCAAGTTATCAGTCTTATACTTTCTTCTTGATTTTCGAATATACTTACGAGACCAATTTCCATTGACCTTTTCTGAGACCTTATTCTCAGCATCTTGTTGTACGTTAACTGAGTTCTTCATAAGTTTAGCTTTGCTTTTCTTATTTTGACTCATATCTTATAGGTTAGATCGCATCAAACATAGATTGTTAGACCTTTTCGTGTTTGCCTGCTCTGATACCAATTGAAAAGACGAGGGTACCCAAATACACCATAATCTTTAATTTATCCACCTATAAGTCCTCTTACCGAAAGTGATAGTCTACGGACAAAGTCGAGACAATACTACAAATCGGTATTCACACTTTGTGTGATCGTCTATGGATACGAGATCGAGACAATACAACAATCAAAGCGTGATTACTTGATAATAGGTTTGGACTTAACCAAACTCTATAGGATCACTATCAAGTAATACGGAGTTAACGTTTGTGTAATTTACTTTAAATTATAATAACAACAATTATAATTGCGGAAAATAAAAGTAAATGACACAGCAAGATTTTGTTAACGCGGAAACCTCAAATGCAGAAAAACCCTGGGACCTAGTCCAGAATCTAATACTCTCAGAATTAATCCGTTATACAAAATCTAACAAACTTCGTATAGTTGAAACCAAGCAACTAAACCTATAGTTCACCTAGTTTCTTAAGTATCCCTGCGCTTCCGACATTCAATAAGTGCATGTATTCCAAACAGTAAAGGAACAACAAATCTGTTTGGTAACAACTCTCTTGATTCTTACAGATGAAGATATCTCAATTCATAAGCAAAGGCTCTTCTGTTTAACTAATAAACTCCTTTGCCTGGTCGGATCAATCTATCCAACAACTACCGAAGTAGAAGAGTTTAGATTTGCAATCAATCAATATAGAATCAAACAAGAAACTATAAGGTGATGCCGATCTTACACAACTAATCAATCGAATAAATCCGATTCTAGTTGGATCCCAGCCGATCAAGGTTTGTGCACACCCAAAGATATAGAAACCAAATCAGAAAACTTCTTTGTCTTCAAATCTTCTTTAATCTTCAATAAACACCGGCACAACACCACTTGAATCTCTTGTGATCAATCACGCATAGAACGGAGTCTGTTAACAATAGATTATCACAAGACGTCTTTAGATCTACAAACAGTTCTAAAGATCCTGTCGACACTTCGATATAGTTTGAGTGAATCTTATATCAGAAGAGAAGATTCTCAAGAATAAAAAAACTAGGTGCAATCAAAGTTCAACAACCGTTAGTCAATCAAATCAATCGAAAACTAAAATAAACTGCAATAACCAGTTTCCCACCAACGATACTCGTAGACGCTTCTTGATCCGACATAAGTCTTTAAACGAGCGGTCGTAAGAGATTTCGCCTAATTAGGGTACTTTCCTCTCCGAATAGACGGCTCCACCAGAAACAATAAAAAGATGAAGTTTTCCTGGCTCTTAGGATAGTTTGCTCGAAATGAAAACTTGGGTATTTATAGACCAAGGATGTTTGGACACCAAGGAATTTCCAAAACGGAATTATTCTTAAGATATGCAATTAATGCCCAAATCGGTTGTCATAATTCCTGGAAATGCTTTGTCCAATATTTACCGAAATCTCACTAGAAAATCTCCAATTAGTAAATGCACATTACCAATTTTTATTTTCCAGAGATATGCATTTAATTGATGGTAATTAAAAGCATATAAAACTAATAACCTTAATTAAAAGATTCTTAATTTATTTCGGTCCGGGATCTCCTTGAGTAATTAAGGAATATCTTTGAACAATACAAGATAAGAGTTACTGAAAATGTTCAAAGTATGTCGACATCTTTTTCTTTGTAAATCCTTTTTCATATTTACAATCTTGGAATCGATTATACCACACTTCCAAACAAGTTTAGAATTGGTTCATCTGTATTCCAAGAACAACTATGTGATTGATCAAATATCAATTCACTAATCATGGGTTTACGATTTTACCAAACACAGGGATCGATTCTACCTTAACATGGTTACTGGGACCGGTTACATCAGTTACCAGGATCGGTTACATCAATTACCAGAACCGGTTACCATATTCTCATGGTATTACTTGTGATCGGTTACACAAGTCACTAGGATCGGTTACACCAATTACTAGGACTGGTTACGCCAATTACAAGGATCGATTACACAACTCTTTTATGATTGGTCATACCAATTACTAGGATCGGTTACACCAATTACAAATATCGATCATACCATCTTAGGTGATTACTTAGGATCGGTTACACTAATAAAAGTCATACCAATACATAAATCAGGCATTGTGACTAGTTTTACCAAGATACATAACAAGTTATGATCGGTTCTACAAACTCACACATATTGGTAATCCAAAGAGATGCAATGAATAACAATACCAATAAGCCTAGCGATTTCCATTTCGATTCATAAAACAAGTTCATGAATGTACTTCCTTTAAACAAATGTATACATTGTTTCCTAGGATGAAATCTTCACCTTTACCCATACACATAATCACAATAACATTCATACGATTATGTCGATGTATTATATACGAAGTTCAAAAGATAAGCGTTATACTTCGTATTTTAATTCCTTAACACTATGATCATGTGATCATGTCTCACTACTAGAGTATAATCATTCACAGCTTCGCAGTTGTGTTTTCAATATAGCACAACTTGAAAGATACGTTAGGAATGAAACAGTTCAAGTCAAAAAATTACTAACCTCAAGAGGAAGGATGATGTCGTCGTTGTAGCTTGTTACTTCTTCACATTCTTCAAGTCTTCAAGTAATACTTGTATGTCTCATAATCCTAATCTTTCTAGTCTAACCTATATGAAGTTGTCTCTAGTTACATAATCAAGCGACTCTTTAATTGAGTTTTGATTCATTAAAATATGACAACCAAACTTGACATACCAATGCTTGATGGGTTCAACCGAGCTATGCTCTAACACATACGAGTAAGATTATTGTGACGTGATTGATATTTCTAGGTTGTTCTTTGGGAATATAAGTCTGGTATATCAATTGGTTCCTGTTCACCTTGATTTATCAAAAGACAGAACAAAAACTTCTAGGTATTTCCGTGGGAGACAGATTTATCTATTCAGTAGACTTTTCTGTGTGAGACAGATTGGTTTATCAATTCTTCCACTTTGGGTCGTAGCAACTCTTAGTTGTGGGTGAGATCAGCTAAGGGAATCAAGCGCGTAGAATCCTGCTGGGATTCAGAGGCGTAAGGAACGCGACTGTACCTTGATCAGTGTGAGATTGGTTAGGGCTCAACTAGATTCCAGTCTGAAGTTAAATTGTAGTAAGCTAGTATCTGTAGCAGCTTAATACAGTGTGGTGTTCAAATCTGGACTAGGTCCCGGGGTTTTTCTGCATTTTCGGTTTCCTCGATAACAAAATTTCTTGTGTCTGTGTTATTTCTTTTCCACATTATATTTTTTATATAATTGAAATATCACAGGTTGTGCGTAAGTTCAATCAATTGTGAATCCGACCTTTGGGTTGTTGATTAAATTGATTGACACTTGGATATTGGTTTTTGATACCGTCCAAGTTATTTCTTATATTCAATCGGGCTCGCAAATTCCTATTTTTTTGATTGCAGATTGAATTGAGAAATAGAGATATAACTCTTGGATATACTTTTCTTAAGATTGAGTCTGACTGTCTAGTTGATTCTCTTGAAAGTATTTTGGAGTTAGTCCATACAGATTGCTAAGCGAAATATTGGGTGTGGTTGTTAGACCCCCGCTTTTTCAAAAACTATCAATACATATGGATTACAAAATAAATAAACTTTGTAGCTTCTCATCCAAATGCTTAATTTCCTTGGTTCTTCAACATTGCTCAAAATCTTCGTCACTTCCAAGTACTCCAGTGATTCTGAACGTGTTCAACTCAGCATCATAGTTGTTGAAGATCCGTATCCATAACAATAAGAAAACCATTGTTCTCAATTATTGTTATATAGTGTCATAGTATTATTACACAGCATCAAAGTTCAATTGTATCACAACTTTGATAATAATACTACGGTGATATGTATCACTCCCCCTTAGTCAATACTTCATCTCACATGAAAACCACTCCCCCTCACATAATGATCCATAAACCATATGTATTTGTAGTGTGAACTACACAATAATTCTCCCCCTTTTTGTCAATATAAATTTGCAAGGGTACGAAAACTAATGGGATCATAATGAAATTCTCATAGAGATACTTCATGACTAAAAGAGAACATATCAACTTTGTTTTGATGATTTCACATAGTCGAAACTTAGTGTATTCATCAAGGAGTTTATAAAGATACAAGAAAACTCCTACAATATTCCACAACCGCACTCCCCACAAAGATTTACCAATTAAGCACAAATTCAATTAAGAACTCTCCCCCATAAAATATCATTCCCGAAAGGAACAACAAGAGCAACCTTACTTTCACAAGAAAAGAAGGATTTATTTATATACTTTGATACCTAACAGAACTTTATTTATGTAGAAACAAATGCGGAATTGAAACAACACTACTCTGGAGTTCTAAGCCTTGATTGCCCAATAGATAGAGATAAGTCCAGGTGAAAAAGTGGGGGTACAACAACCACACCCAATATTTTATTTGGCAATCTGAATAGACAAACTCCAATATACTTTCAAGAGAATCAACTAGACAGTCAGACCCAATCTACAAAAAGTATATCAAAGAGTTTTATATCTTTATCTTTCAATTCAATCTGCAATCAGCAAATAGGAATTTGCGAGCCCGATTGAATATAAGAGAAGTAACTTGAACGGTACCAAAGACCAATGTTCAAGGATCAATCAATTTCAATCAACAACCAAAGGTTGAATTTCCCAATTGATCGATTCAAAGCACAACCTGTGATATTTCAATTATATAACAAAATATAATGCGGAAAAGAAATAACACAGACACCAGAATTTTGTTAACGAGGAAAACCGCAAATGCTAAAAAACCCCGGGACCTAGTCCAACTTTGAACACCACACTATATTAAGTCGCTACAGACACTAGCCTACTACCAATGAACTTCGGACTGGACTGTAGTTGAACCCTAATCAATCTCACACTGATTCAAGGTACAATTACGGTCCTTACGTCTCTGATCTCAGCAGGATACTACGCACTTGATTCCCTTAGATGATCTCACCCACAACCAAGAGTTTCTACGACCCAAAATCGAAGACTTGATAAACAAATCTATCTCACACAGAAAAGTCTATTGGAATAGATAAATCTGTCTCCCACAGAAATACCAACGAGTTTTGTTCCGTCTTTTGATAAATCAAGGTGCACAGGAACAAGATAGCGAAACAAGATATTGTGGAATCACAAACGATGAGACGAAGATGTTTGTGACTACTTTTTATCTTGTCTATCGGAGAATAAATCTCGAGCCAATCTTAGAAAAGATAGTACTCAATACGATAAAAACAACAAGATCAGATCACGCAACTACAGAGAAAATAGTTGGGTCTGGCTTCACAATCCCAATGAAGTATTTAAGTCGTTAACCTACAGGGTTTCGTGAAAAACCTAAGGTTAAAGGAGAATCGACTCTAGCTTATACAACTAGTATCACACAGGAGGTGTGGGGATTAGGTTTCCCAGTTGCTAGAGTTCTCCTTTATATAGTTTTAAAATCAGGGTTTGTAATCTAAGTTACATTGATAACAAAGCATTCAATATTCACCGTTAGATGAAAACCTGATTAGATTCAAGATAATATCTTTCAACCGTTAGATCGAATTTAGCTTGTTATACACAAATAAAATATACCCTCATTTAGGTTTATGTAACCGTACCCAAACATGTACACCATGTTGGCTCAACCGTAGTTAACCGAGGTTATCTATATGAACACTCTTAACCACAACTAGATCAAATGACTCAAATGAAACTAGTTAAAGAGTTGTTCAATTGTTATATTCTATGAGAAGTATACAAGAACACAATTGAAGAAAAATTGGTTTGATTCACTCGAATCAATTCATGAACATTATAGGCACGGTTTGCAAAGAATGCATTCCTTAATATATAAATGTATTAGTTCATGAACAAACCGATTTTAGAACTTTGGTTACTCAAGTATGCAAACGGGTACGCATACTTAAGTAACCGGTCTGAGTTTGGGTTCACCAGTATGCGAACGGGTACGCATACCTTAGTACACTTCCAAAACCCAGCAGAAATTCCAGGACCTATACCTTACGCAAGTATGTGTACCGGTATGTGTACTTGGTACACGGAATTTCACAACTACAAGTACGCATACTCTAGTTCCGGTCATGGATCACATACATGCAAGAATGCATACTATATTTATAATCCAATAGTTCTAAAATCTATTTCAATCATTGAAACTTTCTTAGAGGATGACAATAGCCGTATTCACATACTATTAGCATCAAAGTAATTTTCAAGTTATTGAAATAATCATAACGAAACATTCCAAGTCTACACCAAATGATTGTATCACACAAACCATGTAAGATGTTACTCGGCGATTTTCACATGATCATCTTTTGACTTTCGTCAAGAATATAAGATGAACTTGGTTGAAGCGAAAGCTTACCAACACATATTTCAAGAAATATGTAAGCGAGTTAATCTCAGCTCGTAATCTCAAATGTGTATAATCGAAAACTATCGTAATACGACTTTTGTCTAATTATAGGAGATAGATTAGAAATAGACTTTCCAAGTGATAGATGAGTTTAAGTCTCCACACACCTTTTGGTGATGAAGTTCCACAAGATCGCATTAGTAGTTCTTCGTCTTCAATTGATGAATGCCGTGAAGTCTAATGCTCAACTACACAATTTATCCTAGTCCGAGACATCACTATAAGTAGACTAGAAATCAAGACTTATAGTTTTGATCACTAACATTGACAAACAAGCTTGAGATAGAAACGCTTGCGAGTTCGACCGAGCACTTCTCTAACACCAAGGGCAGAAGGCTAGCATACTAATGAACCAAAACAACATCAATAGACTGCCGTAAGTGTTGAAACGTTGCAGTATCTAAAGGTTTGGTGAGAATATCAGCCAGTTGTTGTTCGGAAGGCACAATTCTATGTTAATAATACAATTTTCATAGAGATCTCTAATAAAATGATACCTTATGTCAATGTGCTTAGTTCTTGAATGCTCAACATGATTCTTAGTAATGCGAATCGCACTTGAGTTGTCACAAAAGATCTTCATTACACCAATGTCAATTCCATAATCAGCAAGCATTTGTTTCAACCACAAAAGTTGAGTACAACTCGAACCTGCAGCAATGTATTCAGCTTTGCAAGTAGACAGGGATTGTGATTTTTGTTTCTAGGTACGCCATGCCATAAAATTTAACCCAACATAGTAAAATACCCCTGAAGTACTCTTTCTGTCTTCCACACATCCTGCCCAATCTTCATCTGAGTAGGCAGTAAGATCAGTGTTAATATCAAAATTATAAGATAGACCATACCCGATAGTATGTTGGATATATCGCATGATCCTTTTTGCAGCTGCAAGATGAGATTCCTTTGGATTAGCCTTAAATCTAGCACAAAAACCAACACTAAACGCAATATCAGGTCTAGTAGCTATAAGATATAAAAGGCTTCCAATGATAGATCGATAAAGTTTTTGATCCACATTTACTCCTTTCTCATCTTGATGTAATTTACCTGTGGTGGGCATAGGAGTTAGTTTTGGAGTTGAATTATCAACACCGAACCTTATCACAAGATCCTTAGCATATTTTTCTTGAGATAAGTAAATCCCATCCTTATGTTGTTTAATCTCTAGTCCTAAAAAGAATTTTAATTCACTAACATTGCTCATTTCAAACTCCTTACCAAGAGAGACTTGAAAATCTTTTGCAAGTTTCTCATATGTTGATCCATAGATGATATCATCTACATAAACTTGAGCAATGACAACATCTTTCCCACTCCATTTGGTAAACAATGTTTTATCATCTCCACCTCTCGAAAAACCTTTCCTAAGAAGAAAAGTAGTTAGTTTTTCGAACCAGGCACGAGGTGCTTGTTTTAACCCATGTAATGCCTTGTTGAGCTTAAGGACATGATCTGGGAATTCAATATTTTCAAATCCCTTAGGTTGAGCGACATAGACCTCTTCCTTTGAATTTCCGTTTAGGAACGCGGATTTTATGTCAATTTGAAACAACTTAACCTTAAGAAAACAAGCATGAGCTAATAAAAAATAAATGGACTCATGGCGTGCCACAGGAGCAAAGGTTTTATCAAAGTCGATACCTTCAATCTGTGAATATCCTTGAGCGACAAGTCTGGCTTTGTTTCTGATAATAGTGCCAAATTCATCAGACTTGTTGTTGAATATCCATTTAGTACCAACAATATTGATATTGGGGGGACAAGGTACGAGTTCCCACACATCTTGTCTTTGAAATTGATTTAAATCTTCATGCATTGCATTCACCCAAAAGGGATCGCTAAGAGCTTCATCAATATTTCTTGGTTCTACTTGCGATAGATAACAACCAAAATTGCAAATATTTTTAAGTTGTCCTCTCGTTTTAGCTGTAGAATCCTTTCCTCCAATAATACTGTTAGTATCATGATTCCTTTGAACCCTTAGGTGCCGTGGAGGAGCACGTTCTTGTTTAACATGACTAGCCTGATTAGGACTCTTCTCCTCATTACTGGAAATGTCAGGATCAACAACAGTTGGAACAACTTCTACTGAATCTGGAATTTCCTACTTTCTCAATTGTCTCGGTTGGAGGCAATTCAGCGGGAGGGCTATCATGAAAAAAATTACTCAGATCATGAATGATGACATTTGCAGATTTCATCATAACTTGGGTTCTGAGATTAAATACTCGAAAACCATGACTATCAGAAGCATAACCAAGAAAGATACCTTCATCGCTTTTAGAATCAAATTTCCCTTTTTGTTCTCGATCTTTAAGAATGTATCACTTACTTCCAAATACTTTTAGATAGTGCAGGTTGGGCTTCTTACCGTACCACAACTCATAAGGAGTATTTAGGGTTTTTGACCGTAGATAGACACGGTTGATCAAATAGCATGCCGTAAAAACAGCTTCTCCCCAAAACTTTAATGGTAAGTTTTTGTTATGCAGCATTACCCTCGCCATTTCCTGAATGTTCCTATTCTTCCTTTCTACAACTCCATTTGCTTGTGGAGTAATGGGTGGTGAGTATTATTGAATAATCCATAGTTTGTCAAAAAATTCAAACACCTTAGTGTCCTTAAATTCATTTCCACAATCGCTTCTAATTTTCTTTAGCTTGCGACCTTGTTCATTCTGGATTCTATTAACAATAATCTTGAATTCACCAAGGGATGAGCTAAAAATGCCACCTAAGTGAATATGGTGTAATCATCTACCATAACTAAAGCATACTTCTTTCCAGCAACAGTAGGTTGTTGAATATGCCCGAAGAGATCCATATGAATTAAATCAAGTTGATCTTTAGTGAGAATATCTTGAGATGATTTATGTGGAACTTTCGTTTTTTTACCTTTTTGACAGGCACCACAGACACTCTCAATCTTAGCATTGAATTTGGGAACACCTCTAACAAGTTCTTTGTTGATGATCTTAGTTAGAAGGCGATAATTGATGTGACCAAAACGTTCATGCCAAAGATGAGTAGATTCCACCTTAGTCAAATTGCAACAATTGCTAAACTGAGTATCTAAGAGATAACAGTTATTTTTACCACGAGTTCCCTGAAAAATTACTTTTCCAGTTTTGTCTATAATGTCACATCCATTCGTATTGAAGACAACTTTATGGACTTTGTCACAAATTTGACTAACAAAAAGAAGATTAGCAGTCATACCTTTAACGTATACTACATCATGGATTTCAGGAACACCGGGTAGTTTGATCGTCCCTTTCTGGATTATGTAGCAACAACTCCCATCTCCGAATGTTACTGGTCCTCCTTCAAAATCGTTTGAATTCACAAACCATGAAAGATCTCCTGTCATGTGTCAGCTGCATCCACTATCAAGGAACCACTGAAAGGGTGATGTTGATTTTAGAGCAAAAGCTCCCATACTAACGGTATTAACCCGATTAGGTTTTTTTTGTTTGATTTGTACGCTTTCTGAGAAAAGAAAAAAGTTTTTCAGCTTTCTTGTGAAGATTATTAGCAACCTTTAAAATTTTCTTGATAGACGTACATGTATGTTGAAAATGATTATGAGAACCACAAAACATACATAAACCAACATCTTTAAACTCATCTGAGGAGTTCTGAGTCGTATTAGGTTTCACAAATCCTACACCTCGCTTATCTCCTGACTTTCGACAATTCTTCAAAGAATAATTAAATGAGTTTTTCATATCGATCGAAGGAACTTTGACAGACTTCAAATCCTTATAATTTGCAATATCTTCAACAAGATAAGAATTGATCCGAATTTGTTCATCCAACTTCTTCTGGAGATTAACTAGCTCTTCAGAACGTTCTCGAAGATCAAATTTTTTGATATAAATTTCGCAATGAAGACCATAAATTTTCCTTATCAATCGCTTTTTCTAGACAAAGATTTTTGATGATTTTTTTCTAGATTAAAGCACTCAACCTCATCGATGGTTTTTAGAACACACTCAGAGTTGAGTAGATCTAATTTTGGTGAAGCGTTTATAGAGACTTTACTGTCCATATAGTCAGATAGCTACAAACACAGACTTATGAGGTCTTAAACATGTTTGCCTGCTCTGATACCAATTGAAAAAGCGGGGTCTAACAACCACACCCAATATTTCATTTCGGCAATCTGTATGGACTAACTCCAAAATATTTCCAAGAGAATCAACTAAACAGTCAGACTCAATCAAGGAAAATACATCTAAGAGTTATATCTATGTTTCTCAATGTAATCAGCAAATCAAACAGATAGAAATCCGCGAGCCTGATTATTATGAGAAACCACTTGAACGGTACCAAAGACCAATGTTCAAGTGCCAATCAATTTATATCAACAACCAAAGGTTGGATTATCTAATTGATTGAACTATGCACAACCTGTGATATTTAAATTATATAAAAATATAATGCGGAAAAGAAATAACACAGACACCAGAAATTTTGTTAATGAGGAAACCGCAAATGCAGAAAAATCCTGGGACCTAGTCCAGATTTGAACACCACACTGTATTAAGCCGCTACATACTCTAGCCTACCACAAGTTAACTTCAGACTGGAATGTAGTTGAGCCCTAACCAATCTCACACTGATTAAGGAACAGTCGCGTTCCTTATGCCTCTGAATCCCAGCAGGACTCTACGCACTTGATTCCCTTAGCTGATCTCACCCACAACTAAGAGTTGCTATGACTCAAAGTTGAAGACTTGATAAACAAATCTGTCTCACACAGAAAAATCTATTGAATAGATAAATATGTCTCCCACAGAAATACATACGAGTTTTTGTTCCGTCTTTTGATAAATCAAGGTGAACAGGAACCAATTGATACATCGGACTTATATTCCCGAAGAACAGCCTAGTAATATCAATCACCTCACAATAATCTTAATCGTATGGTAACGAAACAAGATATTGTGGAATCACAAATGATGAGACGAAGATATTTGTGACTACTTTTTATCTTACCTATCGGAGATTGAATGTCGATCAAATCTTAGAGAAGATATTACTTAATACGATAAAACAAAGTAAGATCAGAACACGCAACTACAGAGAAAATAGTTGGGTCTGGCTTCATAATCCCAATGAAGTCTTTAAGTTGTTAACCTATAATGGTTTTAGAAAAACCTAGGTTAAAGGAGAATCAACTCTAGTTGCAACTAGTATCACACAGGAGGTGTGGGGATTAGGTTTCCCAGTTGCTAGAGTTCTCCCTTATATAGTCTCCAAATCAGGGTTTGCAATCAATGCTACCTTGGTAATATTTACCGTTAGATGAAAACCTGATTAGATTCAAGATAATATCTTTCAACCGTAAGATCGAACTTAGCTTGTTACACACAAATGAAAAGTGACTTCATTTAGATATGGGTAACCATACCTAAACGTGTACACCTTGTTGGCTCAACAATAGTTAACCGAAGTTAGCCATATGTACACTTTCATATCAACCTTGTTCATCTCAATCACAACTAGTTCAAATGACTCAAATGAAACTAGTTCTAGAGTTGTTCAATTGTTTATATTCTCATAGAAGTATACAAGACATAATTGAAGCAAAATCGATTTTGATTCAGTCGAATCAATTCATGAACATTATAGCCATGGTTTGCAAAAGATTGCATTCCTTATTATATAAATGTATTAGTTCATGAACAAACCGATTTTAGAACATAACCTACTCAAGTATGCAAACGGGTACGCATACCAAAGTAGCCTGACTTGGTCTGGGTTCTCCAGTATGCGAACGGGTACGCATACTGTCTTACACCACCAAACTCAGGTAAATTCTCTGACTTGAACTTAAGCCGGTACACATACGGGTATGCATACTAAGTTCCCGGACTTCAACTATCAAACCAGTAAACATACGGGTATGCATACTATTGTTCCCGGACTTGGAATAACTTGCAACAGTTAGCATACAAGTACGCATACTGTGCTATATCCAATCAATGGTTAATTGTTCTAAACTCCATTCTAATCATTGAAACATTCTTGGAATACGGGAATAGCTGTCTCACACAAACTATTAGCTTCAAAGCAATTTTTAAGTGATCAATAGATCAATACGAAATATTCCGAGCCTACATGAATAAATCACACAAATCATGTAAGATGTTACCAGAAGATTTTCACATGATCATATTTTGACTTTTGTCAAGAATATAAGATGAACTTGGTTAAAGTGAAAGATTACCAACACATATTTCGAGATATGTAAGCGAGTTAAACTCAACTCGAAATATCAAATGTGTATAATATAAAGTCTATATAGCTATACGACTTTTGTCTCAATAGGAGATAGAATAGAAATAGACTTTTGAGTGATAGATGAGTTCAAGTCTCCACATAACTTTTGTTGATGAAGTTCCACAAGCTCCCCTTAGTAGTTCTTCGTCTTCAATCGATGAACGTCGTGAAGTCTAAAGATCAACTACATTTTCTATCCTAATCCGAGACATAATTATAAGTAGACTAGAAATCAAGACTTATAGTTTTGGCAACTAAACTTGACAAACAAGCTTGAGATAGCAACGCTTGCTAGTTCAACCGAGCAGTGCTCTAACAGTATACCATATGAATATTTGTGTGACTCGTAAACCAGATCGGAATGCATACTTGTATGCAAACTGTTTTTGAATTGTGATTACGGAACCGAGTTTATTTCCAAACCGGTACGCAAACTGAAACAGTTATGTGTTCCTGAACTCGGCAGGGTTTCAAAATCGGTACGCAAAACGATTTTTTTCTGAGAACTCCGAAAATCGGAGACAGTCTTAAGGTTTTCAAACCGGTACACAAACTTAAAAAATTCTGTAAACTCAAGAACTCGGTTTTGTTTAAATGTTTAAAAACCGATACGCGTACTATGACTGAACCGACTAACGAACTGTTACGTATTTTTACCTTGTATATCTACTAATCACGTCGATTAAATTTTCAAGTGTGTTTAAATTATTTCTACGAGATAATTAGCATTTGATTAATTCTCTAAAAACACTAAACTTACTTGATCACATGTTTGTGACTCATAATCAATGTCTTATGTGTTCATGAAAATAAAATTAAGCTTTTAGGTTCAAACCGGCTAGTTTCGAATAACCATGTTGAATATAGTCTTTGTACACGGTTTGGTTACGGTTTTACCTAACAAGAGTGTCTATCTTGTGAATCAGATTCAAAGATTCATCTAACGGTGGATATTGTTTGCTTGGTTCCAAAGCTATCTTAGCTTAAACCTAAAGCAACCCATGCTTTGAATGTCTATAAAAGGGAAACTTCAAGCAACTGGTATCTTTGAATCCCGACACTACTTTTTGGTGTGTCCTAGTTGTATCTAGAGTCCTCCTCTTCCTAACCCTTTTAGGGTTTAATGACTACAAAGTCTTCGTAGGGATTCATGAAGCCAGGTCCAGTTATCTTTCCTTGACAACTTGTGTATCCTGATATTGTTCGATTGTTGATTTATCACTTGAACAAGATTGATAGAAATCACAAAGTTCTCTTCGTCTCAAACTTTGTGATTCCACGGGTTTTATACTTGTGAGGTGAATAATAATCTAGGTTGCACTTGGGGTTGCATAAGTCTGTATTTTGAGGTTAGCTAGACTTTGTCTATTTGTATCGATTTCCACACCTTTGATCATACTATTTGATTCTAGAAGAAGGAAATCAATTATATAGGCTTAATCTGTGAGAGGCAGATTTGGTTTAAAGTCTTCAATTGAGTTGAAGCAACTCTTAGTTGGTGTGACGTCAGCTAAAGGAATCAATTGCGCGGAGTCCTGCTGGGATTCAAGAGGCGTAAGGAGCGCGACTATACCTTAATCGGTGGGATACCTTTCAGGGTTCAACTACATTCCAGTCTGAAGTTAATTGGTGGCAGACTAGTGTCTGTAGCGGCTTAATACAGTTTGGTGCTCATTCTGGACTAGGTCCCTGGGTTTTTATGCATTTGCGGTTTCCTCGTTAACAAAACTTATGGTGTCTATGTTATTTATTTTTCCCCATTATATTGTTTATCTTTATAATTGAAATATCACAGGTTGTGCGTTGATCAATCATAATAAATACATCTGACCTAGTTTGTTGGATACGACTTGATTGATATTCTTGGATATTGGTCTTTGGTATTGTCCAAGTTATCTCTTTGTGATTAGGTTCACGGACTTGTTTCTGTAAATGTTCTAATCCCAAGAGAGAGATATAACTCTAAGATATTATTCCTTGATTGAGTTTAACTCTCGGAGTTGTATTGAGTTTGTATATACAGATTGCCTAAGAAAAAAGTGGTGGTGCATTTTGGTACCCCCGCGTTTTTAGCATAGATTAAAACAATCACCTCGAGCATGATACGAAAGACTTACCACTTCACTTCTTCGAAAAGGATTCTCAAGGGGTGGAGCTGATAAGACTATGTTTACCAAATGGAGTGGGAAAGATGTCCTTATTGCTCAAATCTATGTAGATGACATAATCTATGGATCTACTTCTGAGAAACTTGCTAAAGAGTTTTCAAACCTTTCTTGGCAAGGAATTCGATATGAGTAATGTTGGTGAACTAAGATTCTTTTTGGATCTACAAATTCAACAACATAAGGATAAAATTTATATTTTTCAAGAAAGTATGCAAAAGATCTTGTTAAAAGATTTGGTCTTGAGAAAAGTACTCCCAAACTAACTATGCCCATTACTGGGAAGTTGCATAAGGATGAGAATAGTGTTGATGTAGATCAAAAACTTTATAGATCCATCATTGGAAGTATTCTATATCTAACAGCAATAAGACCATATATTGCTTTTAGCGTTGGTTGTTGTGCTAGATTTCAGGCCAAGCCAAAAGAATCTCATCTTGCAGCTGCAAAACGGATCATAAGATATATACAACATACTATCGGTTATGGTTTATCTTATACTTTTGATACTAACACTGATCTTACTGCCTACTCAGATGCAGATTGGGCAAGATGTATGGAAGACAGAAAGAGTACTTCAGGGGTATTTTACTATGTTGGGTTAAATTTTGTGGCATTGCATACCAAGAAACAAAAATCACAATCCATGTCTACTTGTGAAACTGAATACATTGCTGCAGGTTCGTGTTGTACTCAACTTTTGTGGATGAAACAAATGCTTACTGATTGTGGAATCGATAGTGGAACAATAAAGATCTTTTGTGATAAATCAAGCGCGATTTGAATTACAGAGAATCTCGTTGAGCACTCAAGAACTAAGCACATTGACATAAGATACCATTTCATTAGAGATCTCCATGAAAATGGTATTGTCAACATAGAGTTTGTGCCGTCAGAACAAAAATTGGCTAATATTCTCACCAAACCTTTAGACACCGCAACGTTTCAACACCCACATAAGTCTATTGGTGTTGTTTTGGTTCATTAAATCAAGTTCAAACAATTTCCCTGAATTTATTTCATATCTTTTTGGAAATAAAACTTGAGTTCCAGGTAAGGAATTGTTAACATCTATTCAAAATCCTTCTTTTTATAAAGAAAGGTCACTCATGTTGTTCTCTTGGGAATGACATCAAATGGGGGAGAGTTCTTAAATGAACTTATGCTTAATTTCTATATCTTTGTGGGGTGTGTGGCTGTGGAATTTGAAAGGGGATGCTTGTATCTTTTTAATATCATGGATGAGCGCTAAGTATTTATTACTATGGGATATCATCTAAAAAAGTTGATATGAGGATTTGCATTTTAGCTATGTTATAATGTGGAATCTCAAAACTTCCTTAAAAGTTGACATATCTTTTGGTTGTATTCATTACGATCCCACGATTTGCGTACCTTTGTTCATTTTATTGACAAAAGGGGGGAGAATTATTTAGTAGTTTCATACTACATATATACATATAGTTTACGGATCATTATGTAAGGGGGGAGTGAATCAATAATCTATTGGTTTTACCTATTATGCAAAAGATGTAAGTATTGATTAAGGGGGAGAAACATGTCACCGTATTATTACTTCAGAGTTGGGATACAATTGAACTTTGGAGAAAGGAATAATACTATGTTTCTGTATAACGACGATTGAGAACATTTTTTTTTCTAAAGTTGTTATCGCTATTGAATCGGTTCCCCAACAACAATGATGCTGAGTTGAACACGTTAAGAATCATTGCATCTTGAAATTACAAAGAGAATGAGTTGAAGATGCCAAGGAAATCAAGACATTGTGGATTCTAGAAGTTGTCCAAGCTTTCTTTTTTATCCATATGTATTGATAGTTTTGTCACTAAAATTGACAAAGGGGGAGATTGTTAAAGCATTTCTCGGTCGAACTCACAAGTGTTGCTATCTCAAGATTGTTGTAAAATTTATTTATCAAAACTACATCGTGATTTCTAGTCTACAATTAGTTAGTCTCGGACTAGGATAGAAATGTAGTTGAAAAATAGTGGATCACGGCAGTCATCATTGCGTTCTACCGTTTGAAGGCGAAGATCAACCAAAGCTTTTGGAGAACTTTATCAATAAAAGGTAAGTGAAGACTGAGCCACCTATGTCTCAAGTTATATTCACTTTCTATCATTTGAGATGATGTCGCATAACTAATTAGACTATTATGCATAGACACGAATTTCGAGTCAAGTTTATCTTGACAATTAATTCTTGAAATATAATGACTAAGCTTAACGAACATTTGTTCATACTTGATGAATTTCAGTTAAGGACAATTTTTTGTTCAGAATCAAAATCGTGATTCAAGTTTTATCATTCGAGAATAGCCTAGAACAGTGATATGTATCATTGTTGTTATTCAGGAATGTTTCGAATCGATTTAAAGAGAAATATAGAACTATTATAGATTTGGATACAAGACAGTGGTATCAGTCTTACAAACTGGGAAAACTGTTATATGTCTAAACCCGTATTACATGTACTCGTACACGTAACATAGTAGCTATATATATATCGACTTATAGATTAGTGGTACGCATATTCTTATGTATATCATATGAAAATCAGTTTAGCTCGTGAACCGGATCGATATACATACTTGTATGCAAACCATTTCTTAACTGTGGTTACGAAACCGTGTTTTTTTCCAAATCGGTACTTAAACTAAAATAATGTTGTGTTCCTGAACTCCACAGTGTTTCCAAACTGGTACGCAAACCGATTTAGTTGTGTGAACTCCGGAACTGGTGACAGTCTTAAGGTTTCCAAACCGGTACGCAAACTTAAAAAGTTTTGTTAACTCCGGAACTCGGTTTTGGTAAATGTCTACAAACCGGTACGCGTACTGCGACTGAACCGATTTACGAACACAATGGTATTTGTACCTTGTACACCTACTAACCATTTCAATTATATTTTAAAGTGTGTTTAAATTATTTCTACGAGATAATTAGCATTTGATTAATTCTCTAAAACACTAGACTTATTTGATCACATGTTTGTGACTTGGAGTTTATGTCTTATGTGTTCTTGAAAATGAAGATTAAGCTTTTAGGTTCAAACCGGATAGTTTCGGCTAACCATGTTGAACATAGTCTTTGTACACGGTTCAATTACCTAACCAAAGTGTATATCTTGTTTATGTGAATCAGATTCAAAGATTCATCTAACGGTGGATATTGTTTGCTTGGTTCCAAAGCTATCTTAGCTTAAACCTAAAGCAACCTATGCTATGAATGTCTATAAAAGGGGAACTTCAAGCAACTGGGATCTTTGAATCCCGACATAAATTTTTGGTGTGTCCTAGTTGTATCTAGAGTCGTCCTCTTCCTAACCCTTTTAGGGTTTAGCGACTACAAAGTCTTCATAGGGATTCGTGAAGCCAGGTCCATTTATCTTTCATTGATAACTCGTGTATCCTGATCTTGTTTGATTGTTGATTTATCACTTGAAAAAGATAGATAGAAATCACAAAGTTCTCTTCGTCTCAAACTTTGTGATTCCACGGGTTTTATACTTGTGAGGTGAATAATAATCTAGGATGCACTTCGGGTCGCATAAGTCCGAATTTTGAGGTTAGCTAGACTTTGTCTATCGCTATCGATTTCCACACCTTTGGTCATATTATTTGATTGTAAAATAAAATAATATATAGGCTTAATATGTAGGAGGCATATTTGTTTTAAAGTCTTCAATTGAGTTGAAGCAACTCTTAGTTGGTGTGACGTCAGCTAAGGGAATCAAATGCGCGGAGTCCTGCTGGGATTCAAGAGGCGTAAGGAGCGCGACTGTACCTTAATTGGTGGGATACCTTTTAGGGATCAACTATATTCCAGTCCGAAGTTAATTGGTAGTAGGCTAGTGTCTGTAGTAGCTTAATACAGTTTGGTGTTCAATCTGAACTAGGTCCCTGGGTTTTTCTGCATTTGTGGTTTCCTCGTTAAAAAAACTTATGGTGTCTGTGTTATTTATTTTTCTGCATTATATTGTGTATCTTTATAATTGAAATATTACAGGTTGTGCATTGATCAATCATAGTAGAGACATCCGACCTAGTTTGTTGGATATGACTTGATTGATTCTTGGACATTGGTTTTTGGTACTGTCCGAGTTATCTCTTTGTGGTTAGGTTCACGGATTTGATTCGGTAAACGTTCTAATCGCGCGCGAGAGAGATAACTCTAAGATACTATTCCTTGATTGAGTTTAATTCTCGGAGTTGTATTGATTTTTTATATACATATTGCCTAAGAAAAAAGTGGTGGTGTATTTTGGTACCCTCGCATTTTTAGACATGGTCTGTATGGTCAGCATAATGCCTAACTTCTTTTGTAGACTTGTCATCTAAACGAAAATCATCATCAAAATAATAAAAAGTATTATCAAAGAAAATTCCTTGCAAAGGATCATCGACTTCCTCAGATTCACTGAAAGGTTTTTCAAATAGGGGATTATAAAACACAGTGCATGCTAATGGATCACGAACTAAAGTGCTAATCATGTTCACCTCTTTTAGATCATCCATCTCAGAAGTCTTAATAACATTAAAGACATGTAGTTCAGTAGTCATATTACTAAAAGATATGTTCATAAGTCTGTTCTACAGTTGATGACAGTATTATAGGTGGCTAAAAATGGGTGACCTAGAATGACTGGTATTTGAGTACCTTGGTCTTGAACATGATGGGTATCTATAAAAACAAAACCTACTAGATAGATGAATTTATTAACCTCAATAACAACATCCTCTATGACACCACGAGGGACTTTGACAGACCTATATAATAACTGCAATGTCATTTTGGTCGGTTTCAACTTACCAAGACCTAGCTAGGTGTATACATGATGCGGGAGTAAGTTAACACTAGCTCCCAAGTCAAGAAATGCCTTATCAACCACGTGATTACCGATCACACAAGATAAGATGGGGCATCCAAGGTATTTATACTTAGGGGATATATGGTTCAGAAGGATTGAACTTACTTGACAAGATAGAAAGACTTTCTTCTGTACATTAAGCTTACCTTTCATGTACAAAGATCTTTAAGGAACTTGATATAAGTAGGAATTTGCCTAATTACTTCTAATAATGAAATGTTAATGTTCACTTGCTTAAATATTTCTATTATCTCGTTGAAAATTGATTCCTTCTTTGTTGGAGCTAACAACTGTGGATATGGGGCTCTAGGCACAAAGGTGATCTATCACGTACATCTTTGGAATCCATAGAGATTGTATCAGTCTTCTCATCTATTGGCTCTTCTTGGGAGGTAGAAGGTGGAACTACAATATGTCAACTTAGGGTTGTTATAGAGTTCACATGATTGAATGGTTTCTCTCCTCTGGGATTAGGATCAGTTTGACTAGGGAACCTTCTGTTATCTCTTTCACTAAGAGTCTTAGCTATTTGACTTACTTGAAGTTCTCAGCTAACAAGAATTTGGGCACTAGTTTGAAAATTCTGCTCGATTTTCGGTTGAAAACTAATGTGGCCCTTTGCTAACATTTCCTGTCTCTTTGCTAACATATTAAGAGATTCCTCTAAGGTAGTCATTCTATTCTCTGAAGGGTTTTAGAACTGGGTTGGACCTGAAGAGTTCTTAGTATAACCGAAACCCCAGGGAGCCTGAGAATTACTAGAATGACTTTGATTCTGACCTTTAGATCAAGAATGAATTGTTTCTCCAACCAAGGTTATAGGTTTTTGTATATGGGTCAAACTTCTAATGGTTATAAAATCTAGAGTTATTATAAAGAGTATGGGGTTGCTCATCAATGGTCTGCTCTTCCCAAAAGGACTTGGGCTCTATTCTACCACTAGTTTGACTTAATTGTAAAGTTTTTAACCTTTTTGCTATAGCAGCAATTTTGGCATCTGATTCATAAGATCCTTCAACCCTATTGACATTTTATCTACTTAGAAGAATTGTTTTATGTGGCTCCCTACTATTTTCCCATTGTTGGGTTTTTTCGGCGATTTTATTTAAAAATATCATCGCCTGATCAACAGTTTTATTTTCAAACCCACCTGTACACGAAGACTCAACCATGGTTGTTGTCGAATAATCTAAACCCTCATAGAGGATCTGAACTAGCCTTACTTTTTCTAGATCATGATGAGGACATTGTGATAGCAAATCATTGAACCTTTGTTTTTATCACTTTCTACAATACATCATAACAATCTCCCCTTTTGTCAACTTTAGCGACAAAACTATCAATACATGTGGGTTCAAAATAAATAAACCTTTCAACTCAAGATCCATCATGCTTGATTTACTTGGTTCTTTAGCATCGTCTTGAATTCGTTTTTCCATGGTTTTGAATATGATCATTTCAGCACCTTTGTTGTTGAAGATCCGTAGAGATAAAAACTTATGAGAATTCTCCCGAGAAGTTCTAAACGAGTATTCTAGAGTGATAAAACCACTCAACTCAATGGTTGTTATACCAAAATATAGCATTGTACCTTTCTCAAAGTCTAATTGTACCAAAATTTTGAAGTATGGTGATATGTTCTCCCCCTTAGTCATTATTTACGTCTTTTCCATAATAGGTAAAACCTATAGATTATAATCCACTCACCTTACATAATGCTCCAAAAATTAATATGTTATAATATGATACTACTTAATAATTCTTCCCCTTTTTGTCAACAAAATTGGCAAAGGAAAAAAAATAAGGAATCATAATGAATTACACAAAAGAATTATTGATAGGATTTTGATAGTAGTAAATAATAGTGGTCTGTTAAGACTTGTGAAGATTTATTTCTGACTTAAATTCTAATACTAAGGTAGCAAATTAATTTGAAATAATATCAAGTTAAAGAGAAAACTGAGGCTAAGATTCCACTATTTACCAATTTTCAAAGTGAATCTAATTCAATAATTATGCAGTTCATACCTTCAATTTGATTCTAAGATATTGCAAAAGTAGATTTTTGGAACAACAATTGTAAATCAAAAGCATGGGACATCAAAAACCCTAGGCTAAGAATGCTCCATCAATTGAAATCACAATTGCTTAACAAAAATCATTAAATCAATTTTTAATCTAAGCAAATAATCATAAATAAAACTGCACAAATTAAATAAGTAAGAAATACCACCTTTTCATTGGCAAAATAGCTTCCTCTGTCGCCTCAGCAATGTGGTTTAGCTCTTCATGTTGAAAACACGCTCAAAATAATATTTCATGGCTCAAAGTGCTTACAAAGATGTGAAAAAGAGAAAATTAAATAAAAACAGGAATTCGCAACGCTTTATAGGCGTTACAAATTCACTGTTACGGAATAGATATTGCAAATTCAAAATAAACGTTGCAAGAGTAACTGTTACAAGCACTATTGAAAAACGACTGTTCTGAACGACAGTTTTGAACAGTCTGTTCTTCGTGTTCTTCCTCCTTCTACACCAACAGAAAAATATTTTATGCAGCTCAATTTTTTCGCTCCGTTCTTCTCCCCAACTCTCTCTATATCTTTTCCTGATTCCCGCAACTCATTTATATACTGACAAGATCCAAATTTTCTCGCATTAAAGCAAATAATCCTTCCTTTACACCTCTGCAATATCACGGGTATTATTTTCCTTTTTTATCCTCTCACGCGTCTGCAGCAGCTTTACCCTATCCAAACTCGGGAAAGAGTAAAAATCCCATGAATGTCTCACTTCTCCTTGTTTTAGGAAATCTACCTGTAAATCTTGTTTTTCTTTTGCTGCAAGATAATTACCTCGCCTGTTTTATCGTGACAGGTTGTTACCAATCCATATTTACGAAAAACTCTCACAAAATCTTCCCAAAAATCATCACAAGATCTTCACAGTTGCGAAAATATTTTTCCCGACAAAACTTGCTATGAACGGAAAATAGGGGGAGTGACCCTATCCTCTATTGGGATGCCCTTAGTAAAATCCCTGGGTGCCTTTAGCAATTTTCATGTGTGCCTTTAACACTTTTCTGGGATTCTTTAGCAATTTTCCTTCGTGCCTTTAGCACATTTCTGGGGTGCCTTTAGTAAATTTTCCCGGTGGTGCAAGCATAAATTTTCGAGACGATTTTTCCATAAAATTTTATTTCTCCAAAAACACCTACAAAGACATAAAATACTATAATAAGTACAAAAATGAGCATTAACAAAATAGATAATTGAGATCAAATCAAACACAAAAATGTGTCTATCAAATACCCCCAAACTTATTGTTTGCTAGTCCTCAAGCAAATCTAATCTATAAAATAAAAATCCTAACTCACTGTCGCAGGCATCGCGATTGCACCTAGCGTGTGCAACAAGCCTTTAAACCCCTAGGTATCCCTAGAGGCCGTGTTAAAGTCTCGGCCCCGGGCGGGGGCGGGTTAAAAACAAGTGTACCCACAAAACCTTTACTTATAATTGGTCACATGTATCCAAAGAGCTATGAGGACCTAAATTTTCTCAACCTATTACCAAGTAATTAAAATGCAAGAGAAAAATCTACCAAAATATTTTTTCCATAGCGGGAGAGATCCGTTCAAAAACGGAGGATAAAGATCCGTTAAACACCTAGAACAACATCGAGAGAGCTTTCCGCTCAACAACGTAGAGATGCCCACTCCACAGTGGCATTAACATCGGGAGAGAGAGACCCGCTCAACAGCTGGTCCTATCCGCTCAATAGTGGATAGAGAGAGTATGTATGATGAGTTGAACCTGTGCCAGATGGAAAGCGGACTAACATAGCAACCAATATGTATTTCTCCTCGACTTTATCATAGTGCTCAATCGTCTTCGGCTTCAACTGTTGATGATAAACTCTTGAACTTCATAGAACTTTGACATTGTATTAACTCTTTTCCTCAGTTTCTTCTTACTTGAAACTTCTTATAGATTTATCTTCCCCATGACCAAAAAGTATGGCCGACATCTTATTAGAACTTCCATAGAGCCTTTATAGATCATTCTTTAGGGTATCAATCTCTTTATCCTTTAGAAATAGGGTTTCAGTGAAATTTTTATTCAGTTTATTAATCTTTAGATCTTTCACTTGAAGTGATGTTTCGATTTTATCTAAGTTTTTCTTCAGTCGAAGGTTTTCTCAGTGAATTTCTTCACTTTTACTCAAGAATTCAAGAATCTCCTTAACAGACTCGTTGTCTGAATCAAAAACAACATATGCATATGTTTTTCCTATGAGAGCTGAATTTTTTCATAGTCTTCAGAGAGATGCTCATCTGACATATCATCGAGGGAAACAAGAGCATTATTTCCTTAATAATATTCCTTAATATCACAATATTTTTTTGCACATGTTCAAAGCCATGTCTTTTTTAAGCACTGAAGAAGATTTCAATTTATAAGAGAAGATTCGTTTCCCTGGAAATTGGATCTATAGGACCGTTTACATGATCGTCTTTCTCTCAGTTTCTTGAGGAGTTCCTTGACCTGTTGTGTGATCATAGACATGATGGTGTATATCAACACTCATCAGCCTAAGATAGGCAAATTTTTGGATGAAGATGCTTTGAACTGGACACGGTTCCAAGAGCATAAGCTTTCTCTTTAGCCATGCGCTGACCGTGATCAAAGATCTTTAACTTTTCAACGAGAGTGCTTCTGGAAAGTATTGTAAGATGTTTCCTTTAGTGATGGCATATTTCTAAGTCTCGTATCAAGCCGACAAAGATCTCAGAATTTTTATCACAATATTCCTTTCAGAAAATAGTTCTACCAAACGCATGAAAAGAATTCATTATCTTAGATAACTTATGATTAAATTATTCAAACGATTCTTCATCATCCATACAAAGTTTTTCCATGCCAGATTTAGGTTTTGAAGTTCTCTGAGGTATTCCCTTCAAATACGGTTTCTAAGATATCCCAAGCTTGCTTCAATGTAGTGCATTTAGACACATGATGTTGAAGATCTTGGCTTATATCATGAATTATAGCATTCAGTCTATCAGAATTATGATTTGTATTATTTGTTTTGTCATCATTGTCGCCTTCTGCAATTGTTGGAAGATTGTACCCCTTTACGACAAGAACCCATGTTTTAAAGTCACGAGCTTGTAATAGGAGTGCGTAGCTATTTTCCCACCATGAGTAACTTCTACCATCGAAGGTACATTAATATAGATGAAACTCTTGTCCATAGATTCAGATTGCCACAAACATAGACTTGTTAGGTCTAACAGTGTTTGCCGGCTCTGATACTGAAAAGGAGAGGGTACCAAGTACACCACCAACTTTTTCATTCTGCATCCTGATAGACGCATTTATGTGTCTATTTTCATCTCTATTGTATATATTGTTAGTACCCATTTTTGTACTAATTTTGTTATTTTATCCCTTTGTAGGTGTTTTTGGAGAAATAGGCTTTTACGGCAAAATTGGCTCGAAAAGTTGCTAAAGGCTCCTGGGAGGACACTTGCTATTCGGACTCTCATTTTGGATAAGGGGTAGCCCATTTCCAAGCAGCTGCTAAGCACAGACCGGCACTGGATAGGGGGAGGTCACATTTCTTCTCAAATTTTCAAAACAGATTTTGGCGGGAAAACAGTTTACAGAAAACAGAATTTTCTGTTCGAATTTTGGATGATTTTTAAGGCGATTCAATGGCTGATTTTTGTTGGGTTAACTCTGTTAAGGATAAACAAGTATGGTATGAGCTGTAGAATCGATTAAACAGGGATAGAAATCCGTGTTGGAGCAAAACAGGGAGAATTCACAATTTGAGTTATTTTCGGTTTACAAAAGAATTTGTGAAGAGTTTACGGCAAGATAGGAGTGTATGGAGTCCTTATTCAGTCCTGGGAGAGTTTAAGAGAGTTTGGAAACCAAGTTGACGCGTAAAAAGAAGATTAAAATCCCGTAACTTGCTGTTGAAAAAGAACGAAAATATTTGGATTAACTCGAGTGATTTTGGGGTTTGGTGGATATATATATAGGTTGATTCGAGTCATATTTAGGTGTACTAACAATTTGGGGGAGTTTGGAGAAGTTTAGAGCTATAGAGAAGCGAGAAAAAAATCAACAGAGTCGAGTTCAGAACTTTCCTGCTGCTGCTGAGAAGAAGAAGAAGACGAAGAACATTAGACCCTCAGAATCAGTCGCAGAGGCAGACTTATTTTAAGTGACAACGAGGTACGGTCGCATCTTCCTGCAGTCACAGAAGCTCTTCAGCAACAACTCGGACTTCTGTTTTAGACCTTCAGCAACTACAGAATCCGCTGCTTAGCACTTCTCACTCTTTTAATCAACTTTTGAACACCAAATATGTATTTTGAGCAAGTGATTAATATGAGGAGCTAAACCCCTTAGCCGAGGCGACGGAGGAAGCCATTGTTCCATGAAAAGTGGTATAATTCTATTTTAATTATTTATTGCAATTATTTTACATGATTATTTGCATAGAACTTAAAAGAAAAATTGGTTTTTATTGAGTAGTTGTGAAGTGTTTTGATGGGACATGCTTAGTTTTAATACTTTTGATGTTTCATGCTTCGTGCTTACAATTATTACTTCAAAAATCTATTAGAGGCAAATATTAGAATCACTTTAAAGAAGAATATTGCATGAATATTGATTAGAGTTTATCAATTAATTGGTCAATGGTGGAATCCAAAGTCTCGGTATTTTCTTATTATTGTCAAAACAATTCTATTTAATTTTCGAAAATCCTTCACAAGTTCGAGCAACGAACCTTTTTACCACTACAACTATAAAACGACCTCACATCCCATATGGACAAAACCTAATAAAATTGCAAGAAGACCAACTTAATGATCAATCAATGTCCAAGTTCAATTTAGTACTTGGATAGAAGAGTACTTAGACGATCTCAAAAACCAACATCCAAGATCAACCTAATTGTATAAAAGAGTACGTGGACGGTATTAAAAATCAACATCCAAGATCAATATAGTTGTACCAAATAATCGAATCTGAATTATGCCAAGTATGAAACTTGTTATCTATATTTCAAGATACGAATTCTACAAGAACGAGTCTCATAACTGATCACAATTAATACGGACTTATCTACTAAGATTGATTACGTGCTACTTGCTCGATTCCTATTATAAAGATAAAACAATATAATGTGGAAAAGGAAAAACACAAGGCACCAGAAATTTTGTTAACGAGGAAAACTACAACTGCAGAAAAATCCTGGGACCTTGTCCAGATTTTAACACCAAAGTATATTAAGCTGCTATATACAGTATCCTGCTATTAGACTTCGGACTGTATAAATAGTAGCGACTGAATTCACCCTCCAAGCGTTGCTATCTCAAGCTTGTTTGTCAATGTTAGTGATCAAAACTATAAGTCTTGATTTCTATTCTACTTATAGTAATGTCTCGGACTAGGATAGATTGTGTAGTTGAGCATTATACTTCACGGAGTTCATCATTTAAAGACGAAGAACTACTAAGGAGAGCTTGTGGAACTTCATCAACAACAGGTGTGTGGAGACTGAAACTCGGTTATCACTTGGAAAGTATATTTCTACTCTATATCCTATATTGAGACAAAAGTCGTATTACTATATAGTTTTCGATTATGCACATTTGAGATTTCAAGATGAGTTAACTCACTTACATATTTCTCGAAATATGTGTTGGTAAACTTTCGATTCAACAAAGTTCATCTTATATTCTTGACTAAAGTCAAAAGATGATCATTTGAAAATCGCCGAGTAACATCTTACATGGTTTGTGTGATACAATCATTTGGTGTAGACTCGGAATGTTTCGTTATGATTATTTCAATAACTTGAAAATTGCTTTGATGTTAATAGTTCGTGAAAACAACTATTGTCATCCTCTAAGAATGTTTCAATAATTGAAATAGAGTTTAGAACACTTAACCATCATTGGATTATTAACATAGTATGCGTGCATGCATATATGTGATCCATGACCGGAACTATAGTATGCATACCCAATTGAGTACCTGTTAGTTGTGGAATTCCGGGAGCCTAAGTACACATACCCGTACGCGTACTGGCGAAGGGTTTGGGTCCGGGAATTTCTGCTGTGTTTGGAAGTATGCGTACCCGTTCGCATACTGGCGAACCCAAACTCAGACCGGCTACTTTAAGTATGCGTACCCGTTTGCATACTTGAGTGGTTAAGGTTCTAAAATCGGTTTGTTCATGGAATAATACATTTATATAATTAGGAATGCATTCTATGCAAACCGTGGCTATAATGTTTATGAATTGATTCGAGTTAATCAAACCGATTTTGCTTTAATTGTGTTCTTGTATACTTCTATGAGAATATAGCAATTGAACAACTCTATAATTAGTTTCATTTGAACTAGTTGTGGTTAAGATGAATAAGGTTGATATGAGAGTGTTCATATAGCTAACTTCGGTTAACTACTGTTGAGCCAACCTAGTGTACACGTTTAGGTACGGTTACTTAAACCTAAATAAAGGTACATTTCATTTGTGTATAACAAGTTAAGTTCGATCTAACGGTTGAAAGATATTAGCTTGTATCTAATCAGGTTTTCATGTAACAGTGAATATTTAATGATTTGTTACCAAGGTAACTTAGATTGTAAACCCTGATTTGAAAACTATATAAAGGAAAACTCTAGCAACTGGGAAACCTAATCCCCACACCTTCTGTGTGATACTAGTTGCGACTAGAGTAGATTCTCCTTTAACCTTAGGTTTTTCTCGAAACCCTATAGGTTAACGACATAAAGACTTCATTGGGATTGTGAAGCCAGACCCAACTATTTTCTCTGTAGTTGCGTGTTCTGATCTTACTTGTTATATCGTGATTGAGTTTTATCTTTTCTAATATTTGCTTGAGATTTATCTCCGATAGGTAAGATAAAAAGTAGTCACAAACATCTTCGTCTCATCGTTTGTGATTCCACAATATCTTGTTTCGCTACCATACGATTAAGATTATTGTGGGGTGATTGATAATACTAGGTTGTTCTTCGGGAATATAAGTCTGGTTTATCAATTGGTTCCTGTGCACCTTGATTTATCAAAAGACGGAACAAAACTCGTAGGTATTTCTGTGGGAGACGGATTTATCTATTCCAATAGACTTTTCTGGGTGAGACAGATTTGTTTATCAATTCTTCGACTTAGGGTCGTATAAACTCTTAGTTGTGGGTGAGATCACTTAAGGGAATCAAGTGCGTAGAATCCTGCTAGGTTTCAGATACTTAAGGAGCGTAATTGTACCTTGATCAGCGTGAGATTGATTAAGGCTCAACTACATTCCAGTCCGAAGTTCATTGGTAGTAGGCTAGTGTCTGTAGCGGCTTAATAAAGTGTGGTGTTCAAAGCTGGACTAGGTCCCGGGGTTTTTCTGCATTTGCGGTTTCCTCGTTAACAAAACTTATGGTGTCTGTGTTATTTCTTTTCCGCATTATATTTTGTTATATAATAGAAATATCACAGGTTGTGCGTAAGTTCAATCAATTATGAATCCAACCTTTGGTTGTTGATTATATTGATTGCCACTTGAACATTGGTCTTTGGTACCGTTCATATTGTTTCACATAATAATCAGGCTCACAGATTTCTATCTGTTTGATTTGCTGATTACATTGTGAAACAGAGATATAAAACTCTTTGATATACTTTTTATCGATTGAGTATGATTGTCTAGTTGATTCTATTGAAAGTATATTTGAGTTTGTCTATTCAGATTACCGAACGAAATATTGGGTGTGGTTGTTGTACCCCCGCTTTTTCAATTGGTATCAGAGCAGGCAAACACATTTAAGACCTCATAAGTCTGTGTTTGTAGCGATATGGGTATGGACAGTAATATCTCTGACAATGCATCACCAGTTCAGAAACACTCTAACTTGGTCCAAAGTCTTGTTTTTCCTGAGAAATCTCTTTTGTCTTCTCCTTCATCTAAAACTGTGTATAACTGGGAAGCACGCCTAGATGAACGGTTGGATGAACTTTCTGATGAAAGTGATACAGAAGATGGACAAGATTTTGATGAGGAACTCTCACAGTACATCAAGCTTTTCGATCATCTCCTAAAGAAAGAAAATTCAACATCTTGCTTGGCTGAATTTCTAACCCCTCTTTGTCTTGAAAACAGGAAAATGAGAAAACTCTTTAAGGGATATGACTGTGGTTATAGTTTGCTACAATCTATCCTTAAAGATCGAGAGGAAGATCTGCATTCAAAGAATTATGAATGTGATGAACTTCGTCAAAAACTCTTTGTGTTTAAAGAAAGACTTGCAGAAACCGAAGCAAGGTATGACTCTCAACAAAATTGTTTGAATGACAGAGAATATTTTTTTCTCATTCGAGAGAAACAATTGGAGACTGATCTTAGTGCTTCTCTTGAGAAGGTCAAATCTTTGGAAGAGAATTTTAAAAAATTCAGTTCTAGCTCTACAAAATTATCTTCTATGCTAGGAGCATGTAAAGAACATCGTGATACACGTGGTCTGGGCTATAAAGGTATAGACGCTCCAAGTACTGGTAAGATCAAATTTTTTCTTCCTAATAACCTTCTTCAGGTTGAAAATTTCACCGGAAGTAAAAGTGAAAAACTTTCTCCAGCAGCAGATGTCTCTAGAAATCAAGATTGTTATCCCTCTATGACTACTCATTTGAGAACGGTTAAAAACATTCCTATCAACTGCTATTATTGCGGAAAGAAAGGTCACATTGAAATAAGATGTCATCTTCGTTTACGGAATGAAAAACTTCATAACATTCTTGTCTGGATGTTTAAAGAAGTAATCAAACCTGCTTCTCAGTGTACTGTTAGAAATTCATCTCACAATCAAGAAAAGTGTTGTGATGGGCCAATTCCTGATTATGAATATAACACAACTTCTTCTTACAACTGTAAAAAGGATAATGTTATGTAGATGACTAATAACCCTGAAAGGTCTGTAAAGAGAAAAAGGTTTCGAAGGAAGAAGAAAACTTCAAACTCCTCTCCCTTTTTCAAAGATGATCTTGCTAACAAAATTAAGTGTTCCTGATTATATTCACATCAATAATCGTGTTTCGGAACTCAAGACCAGTATCAACAGTCTCAAGTGCAAGATCAGGAAGGCGAGAAAAGCAGTCGGGTCAGGTATCTTCTGTCCTTCTCTTGTTAACTCTTTTGAATCTCATATGGGTTCTATTTTATGTCAAGGAGGTGAAAAAGAAAATATCAATACCCCTGATGAACTTCATGCTCATCATATTACAACCTGACCATTTTCCTTGTGTGTATCCTCTATAAGACCATGTGATGATACACATAACTCTCAAGAAGATGTTTCTTTCTTGAAAAATGGTCCGTGTTGTACTTGTTGTGTTGATCTTGACCCTCCCTTCTGAGCCTTGCTCCGAACAGTTGTTGTGCGTTGTCTGTCTGATGTCTTGTTTAAAACTTTAGTTTGTTCTTCCTCATGACAATTGTTTTCCAACTTTGTGTTGCATTCTTCATGAGCCAAAGTTTCCTGTCATGTGTTCAGAACTTGTTTTCAACATGTTCTAAACGTTTGCACCTCTGGGTTCCTGGTTTTGATTTTTTGGTCATAACCATGAATTTTGTGCGCCCGACCCGTTACCAAACGGTTAAATGTAACCCTAGAGTTTCCTTGTGAAAATCTCTTATATATATATCAAGGATCTCTTTCGATATGTATCTAGCTCGATAACGTCAAGACTTCTCTTGGATTTTTTGGTATGCACAATAGAAGGATACAATAAGGAAGACGAGTTTGATGATGCCAAAGTTTTTTGAACTTCACGAAAAACCCATCTCCATTGTTTGCTTTCAAGCAATTGATCATGAAAAAGATCCTCCATTTCAAATATCTCTTCAATTGGTTGGAAATCTTCTTCAAGATTTTGAGGTCGTTTGTGAACAACTTGAAATTGCATCAAAGAACCTTGCGTTTCTGAAAAACGAGCTAAAGAAAGCATCTGATGAACCCTTGTCCGTTCCTTGATTGCTGATCGTGTCTAAGTTTTTTTTTTGGGGTGTTTTTGTTTAATTGTCTAGGAAACTTCTAATGAGAATTTATCATTGTGTTTTAAGAAGTTTAACTAGGGTTTGGAATAGCCATTATTGTGAGTACACATAGCTATTGCCAACGTTTTCATCTTGCAATGTTTTTAGATTTATTTGTTTAAATTCTAAAGTTTATTTGGAAGATGATTTTTGCAGTATTAATCTTTATGGTTTTATATATTGCAAATTGTTATAGGATATGTTGTTTACGTACGTGAACCTTGACTGTTCCATATTTGCTCAAAAGTTAACTATATTAGTCAGTATGAAAATATTGATAAAAGATAAAATGAACTTTTGACTACAAAAGTTAAGCTTATTATGTCATTATGCAAATATTGATGGAAGATAGGATGAACTTTTGCTTACAAAGATTAAGTCTATTATATGTCATTGTGCAAATAGTGATGAAAAATAGAATGAATCATTGATTATTCAGCAGTATTGGTTTTCCCTGATCCACATCTTTGTGTATGTATTGTGTTGCTCCGTAAGTCCTCTTATGTTGAGCATGGCCAATTGAATTGATCATTTTCCTTGTGGTTAATTCAATTGAGATTTTTGGATACAAATTCATGTTCCATGTGATTTGTTAATGTCCAAAGAAATCCTTCTTTTCTTGTAAAAGTAAGGTTGCTCTTGTTGTTCTTTTGGGAATGATATTTTATGGGGGAGAGTTCTTAATTGAACTTGTGCTTAATTGCCAAATCTTTGTGGGGAGTGCGGCTGTGGAATATTGTAGGAGTTTTCTTGTATCTTTATAAACTCCTTGATGAATACACTAAGTTTCGACTATGTGAAATCATCGAAACAAGTTGATATGTTATTCTCTTTTGTCATGAAGTATCTCTATGAAAATTTCATGAGGATCCCACTAGTTTTCGTACCTTTGCCAATTTATATTGACAAAAAGGGGGAGAATTAATGTGTAGTTCACACTACAAATACATATGGTTTACGGATCATTATGTAAGGGGGAGTGGTTTTCATTATGAGATGAAGTATTGACTAAAGGGAGTGATACATATCACCATAGTATTGTTGTCAAAATTGTGATACAATTGGACTTTGATGCTGAATAATGATACTATGACACTGTAAAACAATGATTGAGAGCAACTGTTTTCTCATTGTTATAGCTACGGATCTTCAACAACTATGATGCTGAGTTGAACACATTTAGAATCATTGGAGTACTTGGAAGTGACGAAGATTTCGATAAATGTTGAAGAACCAAGGAGATCAAGCATTTGGATGAGAAGTTACAAAGTTTATTTATTTTGTAATCCATATGTATTGATAGTTTTGTCACTAAAAGTGACAAAAGGGGAGATTGTTAGAGCACTTCTCGGTCGAACTCGCAAGCGTTTCTATCTCAAGCTTGTTTGTTAATGTTAGTGATCAAAACTATAAGTCTTGATTTCTAGTCTACTTATAGTAATGTCTCGGACTAGGATAGATTGTGTAATTGAGACTTAGACTTCACAGCGTTCATCATTTGAAGACGAATAACTACTAAGGAGATCTTGTGGAACTTCATCAACAAAAGGTATGTGGAGACTGAAACTTATCTATCACTTGGAAAATCTATTTCTACTATATCTCCTATATTGAGAAAAAAGTCGTATTACTATATAGTTTTCGATTATGCACATTTGAGATTTCGAGCTGAGTTTAACTCACTTACATATTTATCGAAATATGTGTTGGTAAGCTTTCGCTTCAACCAAGTACATCTTATATTCTTGACGAAAGTCAAAAGATGATCATGTGAAAATCGCCGAGTAACATCTTACATGGTTTGAGTGATACAATCATTTGGTGTAGACTTGGAATGTTTCATTATGATTATTTCAATAACTTGAAAATTTCTTTGATGCTAATAGTTCGTGAAAACAGCTATTGTCATCCTCTAAGAATGTTTAAATGATTGAAATAGAGTTTAGAACACTGAACCATCATTGGATTATAAACATAGTATGCGTGCTTGCATATATGTGATCCATGACCGGAACTATAGTATGCATACCAGTATGCGTACCTGTTAGTTGTGGAATTCTGGGAGCCTAAGTACACATACCCGTATGCATACTGGCGAAGGGTTTGGGTCCGGGAATTTCTGCTGTGTTTGGAAGTATGCGTACCCGTTCGCATACTGGCGTACCCAAACTCAGACCGGCTACTTTAAGTATGGGTACCCATTTTCATACTTGAGTGGTTAAAGTTCTAAAATCGGTTTGTTCATGGACTAATACATTTATATAATAAGGAATGCATTCTATGCAAACCGTGGCTATAATGTTTATGAATTGATTCGAGTGAATCAAACCGATTTTGCTTCAATTGTGTTCTTGTATACTTCTATGAAAATATAGCAATTGAACAACTCTATAACTAGTTTCATTTGAGTCATTTGAACTAGTTGTGGTTAAGATGAATAAGGTTGATATGAGAGTGTTCATATAGCTAACTTAGGTTAACTACTGTTGAGCCAACCTAGTGTACACGTTTAGGTACGGTTACTTAAACCTAAATGAAGGTACGTTTCATTTGTGTATAACAAGTTAAGTTCGATCTTACGGTTTAAAGATATTAGCTTGTATCTAATCAGGTTTTCATCTAACGGTGAATATTGAATGATTTGTTACCAAGGTAACTTAGATTGCAAACCCTGATTTGAAAAATATATAAAGGAGAACTCTAGAAACTGGGAAACCTAATCCCCACACCTTCTGTGTGATACTAGTTGCGACTAGAGTCGATTCTTCTTTATCCTTAGGTTTTTCACGAAACCCTAAGGTTAACGACTTTAAGACTTCATTGGGATTGTGAAGCCAGGCCCAACTATTTTCTCTGTAGTTACGTGTTTTGATCTTATTTGTTCTATCGTGATTGGGTATTTTCTTTGCTAAAATTTGCTTGAGATTTATCTCCGATAGGTAAGATTAAAAGTAGTCACAAACATCTTCGTCTCATCGTTTGTGATTCCACAATATCTTGTTTCGCTACCATACGATTAAGATTATTGTGAGGTGATTGTTAATACTAGGTTGTTCTTCGGGAATATAAGTCCGATTTATAAATTGGTTCCTGTGCACCTTGATTTATCAAAAGACGGAACAAAACTCGTAGGTATTTCTGTGGGAGACGGATTTATCTATTCCAATAGACTTTTCTGTGTGAGACAGATTTGTTTATCAAGTCTTCGACTTTGGGTCGTAGAAACTCTTAGTTGTGGGTGAAATCACCTAAGGGAATCAAGTGCGTAGAATCCTGCTAGGGTTCAGATACTTAAGGAGCGCAAATGTACCTTGATCAGCGTGAGATTGATTAAGGCTCAACTACATTCTAGTCAGAAGTTTATTTGTAGTAGGCTAGTGTCTGTAGCGGCTTAATAAAGTGTGGTGTTCAAAGCTGGACTAGGTACCGGGGTTTTTCTGCATTTGCGGTTTCCTCGTTAACAAAACTTCTGGTGCCTTTGTTATTTCTTTTCCGCATTATATTTTGTTATATAATAGAAATATCACAGGTTGTGCGTAAGTTCAATCAATTATAAATCCAACCTTTGGTTGTTGATTATATTGAAAAAGCGGGGGTACAACAATCAAACCCAATATTTCGTTCGGCAATCTGAATAGACAAACTCCAATATACTTTTAAGAGAATCAACTAGACAGTCATACTCAATTTATAGAAAAGTATATCAAAGAGTTTATGTCTCAATTTCTCAATTCAATCTGCAATCAAACAAATAGGAATTTGCGAGCCCGATCGAATATAAGAGAAATAACTTGAAAGGTACCAAAGACTAATGTTCAAGGATTAATCAATTTCAATCAACAACCAAAGGTTAGATTTACCAATTGATCGATTCAACGCACAACCTTTGATATTTCTATTATATAACAAAACATAATGTGGAAAAGAAATAACACAGACACCAGAAGTTTTGTTAACGAAGAAACCGCAAATGCAGAAAAACCCCGGGACCTAGTCAAGCTTTGAACACCACACTATATTAAGCCGCTACAGGCACTAGCCTACTACCAATGAACTTCGGACTGGAATGTAGTTGAGCCCTAATCAATCTCACACTGATCAAGGTACAGTTGCGCTCCTTACGTCTCTGAACCCCAGCAGGATTCTATGTACTTGATTCCCTTAGCTGATCTCACCACAACTAAGAGTTGCTATGACCCAAAGTCGAAGACATGATAACCAAATCTGTTTCACACAGAAAAGTTTATTGGAATAGATAAATCCGTCTCCCACAGAAATACCTACGAGTTTTGTTCCGTCTTTTGATAAATCAAGGTGCACATGAACCAATTGATAAACCGGACTTATATTCCCGAAGAACAACCTAGTATTATCAATCACCTCACAATAATCTTAATCGTATGGTAGCGAAACAAGATATTGTAGAATCACAAACGATGAGACGAAGATGTTTGTGACTACTTTTAATCTTACCTATCGGAGATAAATCTCAAACAAATCTTAGCAAAGAAAATACTCAATCACGATAGAACAAGTAAGATCAGAACACGCAACTACAGAAAAAATAGTTGGGCCTGGCTTCACAATCCTAATGAAGTATTTAAGTCGTTAATCTACAGGGTTTCGTGAAAAACCTAAGGTTAAAGGAGAATCGACTCTAGTCGCAACTAGTATCACACAGGAGGTGTGGGGATTAGGTTTCCCAGTTGCTAGAGTTCTCCTTTATATAGTTTTCAAATCAGGGTTTGCAATCTAAGTTACGTTGGTAACAAAGTATTTAATATTCACCGTTAGATGAAAACCTGATTAGATACAAGCTAATATCTTTCAACCGTTAGATCGAACTTATGTTGTTATACACAAATGAATTGTACCCTCATTTAGGTTTAAGTAAACGTACCTAAACGTGTACACTAGGTTGGCTCAACAGTAGTTAATCGAGGTTAGCTATATGAACACTCTCATATCAACCTTATTCATCTTAACCATAACTAGTTCAAATGACTAAAATGAAACTAGTTAAAGAGTTGTTCAATTGCTATATTCTCATAGAAGTACACAAGAACATAATTGAAGAAAAATCGGTTTGATTCGCTCGAATCAATTCATGAACATTATAGCCACGGTTTGCAAAGAATGTATTCCTTATTATATAAATGTATTTGTTCATGTCACAACCGATTTTAGAACTTTAACCACTCAAGTATGCAAACGGGTACGCATACTTGAAGTAGCCGGACCAAGTTTGGTTTTTGCCAGTATGCGAACGGGTATGCATACCTCCAAACCCAGCAGAATTTTCCGGACATCAACCTTACACTAGTATGCATACGGGTAAGCGTACTTAGGTTCTCGGACTTCTTAAACCAATAGGTACGCATACGGGTATGCATACTATGGTTCCCGGACATGGATCACATATATGCAAGAGTGCATAACATGTTTATAGTCCAATGTTGGTCAAGTGTTCTAAACTCTATTTCAATCATTGAAACATTCTTAGAGGATGATAATAGCCGTTTTCACACACTATTAGCATCAAAGCAATTTTCAAGTTATTGAAATAATCATAACGAAACATTCCAAGTTTACACCAAATGATTGTATCACACAAACCATGTAAGATATTACTCGGCGATTTTCACATGATCAACTTTTGACTTTCGTCAAGAATATAAGATGAACTTGGTTGAAGCGAAAGCTTACCAACACATATTTCGAGAAATATGTAAGCGAGTTAAACTCAGCTCGAAATCTCAAATGTGTAAAATCGAAAACTATAGTAATACGAATTTTGTCTCTATTAGAGCATTGCTCGGTCGAACTCACAAGCGTTGCTATCTCAAGCTTGTTTGTCAAGTTTAGTTGCGAAAACTATAAGTCTTGATTTCTAGTCTACTTATAGCTAAGTCTCGGATTAGGACAGTAAGTGTAGTTGAACTTTAGACTCCACGACGTTCATCGAATGAATACGAAGAACTACTCAAGGGAACTTGTGGAACTTCATCAACAAAAGGTATGTGGAGACTTGAACTTATCTATCACTCAAAAGTCTATCTATTCTATCTCCTATTTTGAGACAAAAGTCGTATTGCTATATAGACTTCAATTATACACATTTGCTATTTCGATCCGAGTTTATCTCGCTTAACTATTTCTCGAAATATGTGTTTGTAAGCTTTCGCTTAAGCCAAGTTCATTGATGATATTTTTAATTGTGGTTGTAGTAAAAAGGATTCGACCTCTAAGACTTGTGAAGATTTTCGATTTAAGACTCAAATAAAACTAAAAATAAGAAGAAAACTTAATTCAAAATTTGATTTCAAGATATTAAAATAGACCAAGGCTCCGGATTCCACTATTCCTTCTAGTTGATTGGTTTACAATGATATTTCTGAAATTATTATTAAGCTCTTTTTCTCATTAATTCACTTTTAATCTATAAGGTGTCCAAATATTAAATTGTAATCCCTAAGCATGAATTATCAAAGAATTGATTCTAAGCATAACACATCGAATTGATTCACAACTAATTAAGAAAACCAATTTTATCTTTAATTATGTTGATACTAGTGAATTAAATAAAATAAATAATTAAAGAAATTGTAAAAAGAATTTACCAATCAAACATGAGTGAATAGTTTCCTTCTTTGCCTTGGTTGCGCGAGACTTAGCTCATCATAGTGGAATCACGATCAAAATATTGTTCCATTGCTCAAAAGGTGTTCACAAATGATGAAATGGAGAAAAACTATTAAAAACCGGGTTTGTAACAATTATATGTGTTACAAACCGAACTGTTACAGAGATCGATAACTATAAACTGTCATTGACACTGTAGCATAAACGACTGTCGCATGTGCGTCTTATGTTCTTCATGTTCTTCACTACACCAGCAGAAACAATTTTCCTGGTACTCGATTCTACGCCTCTGTAGCCTCCCTAAGCCCCCCAAACTCTCGACACTCCTTCTATATGACCCAACCAATCTATTTATATCAAAAAGACCGATTAAATCTCTCCAAAATCTCTTCCTTTCTCTTTACGGCAAAGTTGCCGCAATTTCTTGTTTTAGAATTTCTACGCGTTTCTGAGCTTTCCTTCTGATTCTAAACTCTTCCTTAGATAGATACAAATCTTTGGGAAGGTTTATAGCACTTTAATCTCTCTAAAATTTCCTAAAACAGGTCACACACGTTACTTTCCATATTTTTATGTTGTGATAAAAATCCGTCGATTGAGCCCAGTTTAATCGATTTCAACACCCATATTAGATTCCTAGACCCATAAGGAGTCTATCCTATGAAAATCAGAGGTTTAGTCGACCTCAAACTCCTCCAAATCATGATCACCAAAACTGCCAGGAATGTTTTTATTTTCCCGCCCAAATTCAGAATTTGAACGTGAAGGGGAAAGGTTACCCCTTATCCAAACTGCTGGAGTCCGCATAACACTCGTCCCTTGGGTGCCTTTAGTAATTTTTCTGGGATGTTTTCAACACTTTTTCGGGGTTCCTCCGGGGTATTTCTTGGGTGCCTCTGGGGTGTCTCCAACATACTTCTGGGGTGCTTCTTGTACGTTATCTACGGAGGTTCAAATGCCACATTTTGAGCCAATTTCGCCGCAAAAGCTTATTTTTCCAAAAACACCTACAAATACATAAAATAACCAAATAAGTACAAAATCGAGCACTAACAATATATACAATTGAGATATATTAGACACATAAATGCGTCTATCATTCATCTTTACTCATGACGAAAGTCATATTATTTCAATAACTTGAAAATCGCTTTGATGAAAATAACTTGTGGATAACAACTATTTTAACATCCTCTAAAAAAGTTTCAATGATTGAAATGAGAGTTTAGAACAAGTAACCATGTTTGGATTTAGTCCATACAGATTGCTAAGCAAAATATTGGGTGAGGTTGTTGTACCCCCGCTTTTTCAGTTTCAATATAGGAGATAGAGTAGAAATAGACTTTCCAAGTGATAGATGAGTTTTAGTCTCCACATACCTTTTGTTGATGAAGTTCAAAAAGCTCTCCTTAGTAGTTCCTCGTCTTCAAATGATGAACGTCGTGAAGTCTAATGCTCAACTACACAATATATCCTAGTCCGAGACATCACTATAAGTAGACTAGAAATCAAGACTTCTAGTTTTGATCACTAACATTGACAAACAAGCTTGAGATAGCAACGCATGCGAGTTCGACCGAGCAGTGCTCTAACAATATACCCCTTTGTCAATTTTAGTGACAAAACTATCAATACATATGGATTACAAAATAAATATACTTTGTAGCTTCTCATCCAAATGCTTGATCTCCTTGGTTCTTCAACATTACTCGAAATCTTACTCACTTCCAAGTACTCCAATGATTCTAAATGTGTTCAACTCAGCATCATAGTTGTTGAAGATCCGTAGATATAACAATGAGAAAACGTGTGATCTCAATCATTGTTATACAGTGTCATAATATTATTATACAAGATCAAAGTCCAATTGTATCACAACTTTGACAACAATACTATGTTGATATGTATCACTCCCCCTTAGTCAATACTTCATCTCAATATGAAAACCACTCCCCCTTACATAATGATCCGTAAACCTATGTATTTTTAGTGTGAACTACACATTAATTCTCCCCCTTTTTTGTCAATATAAATTGGCAAATGTACGAAAACTAGTGGGATCCTCATGAAATTTTCATAGAGATACTTCATGACCAAAAGAGAACAACATACCAACTTGTTTAGATGCCATCAAATAGCCAAAACTAAATGCATTCATCAAGGAGTTTATAAAGATACAAGATAACTCCTACAATATTCCACAGCCGCACTCTCCATAAAGATTTGACAATTAAGCACAAGTTCAATTAAGAACTCTCCCCCATAAAATGTCATTCCCGAAAGAACAACAAGAACGACCTTACTTTTACAAGAAAAGAATGATTTCTTTGGACATTAACAAATCACATGAAACATGAATTTGTATCCAAAAATCTCAAACGAATTAACCACAAAGAAAATGATCAATTCAATTGTCCATGCTCAACATAAGAGAACTTACGGAGCAACACAGTACATACACAAAGATGTGGATCAGGGAAAAACCAATACTACGGAATAATCAAAGATTCATTCTATTTTTCATCACTATTTGCACAATGACATATAATAGACTTAATCTTTGGAAACAAAAGTTCATCCTTTCTTCCATCAATATTTGCATAATGACATAAAAGGCTTAACTTTTGTAGTCAAAAGTTCATTCTATCTTTTATCAATACTTTCATATCGACATATAATAGAGTTAAATTTTGAAAAAAATATGGGACAGTCAAGGTTCACGGACGTAAACAACATATCCCATCAATTTGCAATATATAAAACCATAAAGATTAATACTGCAAAAATCATCTTCCAAATAAACTTTAGAATTTAAACAAATAAATCTAAAAACATTTCAAGATGAAAACGTTGGCAATAGCTATGTGTACTCACAATAATGTCTATTCCAAACCCTAGTTATCCTTCTTAAAACACAAGAATAAATTCTCATAAGAAGTTTCCTAGACAATAAGACAAACTCATAATGCACATAAAAGATGATTTGTCCTTAGAGGGTAGAATCAATCTTTTTCGCACGGATTTACACCAAGAATAGCTACCAAAGGCGTATAAAAATATTTTCTTAACAAAGAAGAACATACAAAGTCATTATCGACTATGCACCATAGTTCACAAAAGATGATTGTGACCATTAAAGAATCCCATAGCAATATGTACTACTGACCATTCTTGAACTTCCTTCTTTGTGATTCACCAACAACATTCTTGTAAAAGCTACAAATGAGCTTAGAAGAGAATTACTCCAAGAATCCAAGTGCCCAAGTCCAAGAAGTGGAACAAAAGCGATGAAACGGAGCAAAACACTCAAAAACAAGAGTCGGGACAAATACCAATATTAACTCTTCCAAATTCAGGAATTCTCATTTTCAAGAGAATTCAAATAGGAAAAGAATTCAAAAAGAATGAGGTCATTCCGAGTTCGTACGAAGAAGTTACGGCCAAAATAATTTTACCGAAAATCGACATCAATAGGCCAGTATGCATACGGGTTTGCAAACGAATTTTCGTGACCTGAAGCAGTATGCAAACGGGTATGCATACTAAAACCCCTGGATTTTGATTTTAAATGATGGTATGCATACCTGGTATGTGTACCATGAAGTCCAAACATCCCGAACTACTATTTTCAAACCTAAACATATAAGAACCTTAAACACAGATCAAGTTAGGTAGAAATGTACGATAAGCACGGTACATGGACCATTATAAGTACTCTACGCAAATGATAAAAACACAAATCTTTCTCAAATTTATAGACACACCTTTTAGAAGAATCCAATTGAATTCTACAACCTTACCAAAGATTCAAAATCGTACTTAACGCAACATGTACGCCCCAATTCTCGTGCTTCCCTCACCGTATACATAGCAGGGCATTCCTTGGTGAGGATGCACTTACAACACACTCAAGTTGTGTTGAGGCGAACAATGTCTTGCTCACCACAAGTGACTTTTGGATTATTATGAAAGAGATCGCTTTTAGAACCTTTCACATCCAAATCCATCTTTCCAAAGAACTTTTTAAGTTCCAACATCATGGATACTGCCTTCTCCATAGTCATGGAATTTTCTGGGAGATCATTCCTTTTCACACTCAAAGTATCATAGGCTTTCTTTGGTACCCACTTCTGAATGCGTTTAGGAACAACCGGAACCTTCTTCCCATTACTCTCTTCTAGAATTTTCGGAAGAGAATCGGATTGACTATTCTTTTGCAAGTTAGTTTTTCTCCAATTGGGAACATCGGATCTTGTCTTCGTCTTTACGAAGTTATCCTTTTGATAACCATTACGATTGTGAAAAGGCTTCATATGACGTTTATAAGCAAATCTAGGTTGATCACATCACTAATTCTTTTGCCTAAAGGTTGGATAGTTACAACCTATAATGTTAAGGGGATTAGTCTTAACATATGATCTTGGTTTCACAACTTCTTGTGATGCCCAAACAAGAAAATCATGAAGTTTCTCATTCCTTATACGGAAACGACATCTCCTTTCCAGGTGACCTTTATTTCCGCAATAATGGCAAACATAAGAAATGTTCTTACCTCGATCCGTATATGCTGACTTTGGAGGTTGATATACTTTGCTCTTTCGAACCTTAACTGTTGGTGAAGGTATTTCACATTTGCCATAAGTAGAAACCTTTTGATCAGAAGAATCACTAGCCTTGATTTGCTGATTACATTGTGAAACAGAGATATAAAACTCTTTGATATACTTTTTATAGATTGAATCTGACTATCTAGTTGATTCTCTTAAAAGTATATTGGAGTTTGTCTATTCAGATTGTCGAACGAAATATTGGGTGTGGTTGTTGTACCCCCGCTTTTTCATAACGTCTCTTGAACCTCGCAAGGCTCTACACAGTTGCTTCCCTTAACTAGCGTCCTCCTTTATAACCTAAGATTTGCTCCATCTTAAGTGAAGAATTTTGATACCAATCTGTAACTAATAGATAAGCCTATTTGATTTACCTTTAGATCAATAAATCAAGGATTGGAAATCTGTTTCAAAAGACAAATCCAGCAAATCTCACAAATTCGGAACACGTACACTTAGTTAGCTGAGAAGCCTGTATCATTAACCACCTTTCAAGAACAATCTTAAACCGATCAATTAAGAAGAGTTTAAGATGTATATATTGAGGAATCACAAATTCTGAGACGAAAAGAACTTTCCGGTTTCTACCTATCTCATTCCTGAAAGAGATTATTAAAACCTCGATAACATAAAGAACAAGTTCATGATACATGAACTAAGTTTATCGAGGTAAATATAAGCTGACATGGCTTCACGAATCCCTAAGTGAAGTCTTTAATTTGTAAACCTAATTATTTTTCTCTAGATTCATAGAGGACGAATCAAGCAAACAACCAGGACATCAATGTGTGAGGGATTGAATTTCCTGTTTGCTTGAGTCTCTCTATTTATAGATTTTCAAGACTTAGAACTCAAGCTAAGATAACTTTGGATTCAAGCTAACACTTTCTGTATTTACATGAAACTCTTTCTAGGAGTTCATGTAAGCATGTGAGAAGTTTATCTTGAAATTACGTAGAAGAATATACACTATGATTAAAGTACCGGAACCGTTTATACTGATAGTTCATGGCAAGTATGCCTTGAGAACTAAACAATATCGTGTTCATTTAAACACTTAAATTTGAATTACGATACACATACAAAAGGTGTTTTAGTGTCAAAGATGTCTTAAAAGTATCCACGAGAGTTATATCAATGCTAAATGTATTTGTGAAAATAATTTAAGAGCATATGTAAATTCGTACTAGGTAGGTATACGAAAGGGTACGCTTACCAATAACCATTTCGTGAATTCAGATGGCCAAGGTACGCAAACTGGGTATTGTATCCCAAGGCTATTTACGAACTCATGCCTTTGAGGTACGCGTACCTCTCCCTATTTACGAATTCTGAATATCATGGTACGCGTACTAGGTATACGTACCTACCTATGTTTCGGAACCTCAGATGACCATTTGAGTCCAGATTTTAGTAGTTCTTAAAACTATCTTTTTTATGTTTGAAACATTCCCAATCGCCATAGTTATAAATATCATTGCCTGGGGAATTTCCAAATGGTTCACAAACATAGTTCTTGAATAATAAATTGTTTCGAACTAAGATTACTAAGGACCTATGAATATCCATTGCTTGAATCATATTTCAAGATGTTTAACAAGACAAGCTTGACTCGAAACTTCTTCTTTGCAATATCTATTTAAAAACATACGACATAGTCTCATTTAGATTGAATGGTAATACTTGCGAATAAATAGAATGGTTCAGCCTTTACAGAATCTTTGTTGATGAAGTAATCCAAATGTGTTCATTGATCTTTAGTCTTCAATCTTCGAGGGTTATTCAGTGATGTCTGATATCCAACTACCAAACTCTAGTCCTAGTCCAAGACTTGACTTAAGTAGACTAGAAATCAAACTATAGTTTTGCACTACTAACATTGACAACATGCTTGAGATAGCAAAACTTGCGAGTTGGATCGAGCAGTGCTCTAACGGATACCAATTGAAGAAAAAAACGGTACGAAAAATACAACTAACTTTTTCGTTCGACAACCTGTATGGACAAAACCTAATACTTTTTCAAGTATATCTAATTAAAGATCCTTGAACAATATATGTATATAAAGTTTTCACTTATCTCTTCCACAATCAATATGCTTAGACAATAAAGTCTGTATATCTAATTGTGTAGAAGAGTTCTTAGACGATCTCACAAATTTATTTCCAAGATCAATCTAGTCGTATCCAAATCAAGATGATCCGATTTATGCCAAGTATGAAACTTGTTATCAATATTTAAAAATACAAATTATACAAGATCAAGTCTCGTAAATTGATCACAATTAATAAGGACTTAAGCTACCTAGACTGAATACGTATTACTTGTGTTATCCTTTTACAAAGATAAAATAATATAATGCGGAAAAGAAAAAAAAACAAGACACCATAAGTTTTGTTGACGAGGAAAACTGCACTTGCAGAAAAACCTCGAGACCTTGTCCAACTTTGAACACCAAATTATATTAAGCAGCTACAGACACTAGCCTACTATTAGATTTGGGATTGAAATGTAATTGAAACCAATAAACCCTCCAATAAATTCATCTGCATTCGTGCTTCTTACCTTGAACCTCACAAGGTTTTATGCAATTGATTCCTTTAGCTGGCCTCCTTTACATACTAAGAGTTGCTTCAACCTAAGTGAAGACTTTTGATACCAATCTTCCTCTAACAGATAAGCATATTTGGTTTCCCTTTAGATCATTTAGATCAAGGCTTGTAAATCTGTTTGCAACAGACAAAGCTAGCAAAGCTCACGAATCCGGAACACTTACACTGAGTTAGCTGAGAAGCCTGGATTACTTATTACCTCTCAAAAACAATCTTAAACCGATTAACAAAGAAGAGTTTAGATATATATCTTGAGGAATCACAAAGTCTGAGACGGAGAGAACTTTGCTATTTCTATTTATCTCCTTCTTGATTGGAGATTGACGAAAACATCGACAATTAATAAGAACAAGACCAGGATACACAAAATATCAAGGTAAAGATAGTCGGACCTAGCTTCACAAATCCCTAACTGAAGTTTTTAAGTCGTAAACCTAGTTATGTTTTCCATGGTTGGAATTCCCAGTTGTTTGAATCTCTCTATTTATGGACTTTCAAGACTATGTGTAGCTTTTAATTCAAGCTAAGATAACTTGATATTCAAGCAAATACTTTCCCAGTTTAGAATATACTCTTGTAAGGGGTTCAGGTAAGTATGTGAGAAGTTTTCCTTGAAATTATATATAAGAATATAAACTATGGTCCAGGGTAATTGAACCGCGTACAATGGTAGTTCATGGCAAGTATGCTATATGAACGTATAGGCATAATCGTGTTCATTTAACACTCAATACTTTAATCATGATTCACAAACACAAAGTGATTTAGTGATCAAAGATGTCTTAAAAGTGTTTATGAGAGTTGTAGCAATGCCAAACATATTTGCGAAAATAGTTTGAGAGCATATGCTTAATTCATATTGTCAGAAGTAATATCACATATATCCTCTCCTTCTTTTACAGTCTCTTACTTCCTCATGAGATCATCACTCACTGATACATGGGATTGTTGAGCAATATGAGAATTAGGTGGATTTTTTTTCTTTCCAAAATGGACTGCAAGACTTTGTAACTTCCAATCATAGAGTTGATGCAGGTTCAGTTACATGAATGGAATTATCTAAGGAAGTAGCACTCTTAGTAGGAGTTGAGCTTTCAATTGAGATTCATCTTGTTGATTGGCTTCATCGTGTACTGCAGGAATATCATTCTCATTTCTCATGTTGCTCTGATTTTGACTAGGAAAGTAAATTGTGTTCATTGATAATATTTTCTTCTTCTTCGTCCCCAAATGGATCAACCCCTTGTAAATATAATACTGACGGTGTTAGCCAAGCTATGTTGGCTATATGACCGCAATATATACACCATGGTTGAAGATATAACGATGCCTACATGTTGCAGAAGGTAAACCCAATAAAGTTTTACAAATCTCACTCTTTCACTATCCTCCAAAGTTAGCTTCACTTGTATACAAATTGGCAAATTAATTAACATCGACTATGACTTTAGCTTTCACAACTCTAGTGTCATCTTTGTTGTAAATTGTAATAATTTCTCCAACTTGAGAAGCAACCATGAGTGGTATGTCGTCTCTATCTAAATTTGCTCTCACTCCAAACTCTATTGTGAATGCTTTAACTTTGGAAACGATGTGGTGCATATACATGTAAAATTTCCATGGCATACCATTAGATGACCCCCAACAAAATAAGGCATTCCCCTTAATATTCTTTTATAAGGTTCCATGTTCTGGATTCTAAAGTTGTAAACATTTCTTCTGTTTGTAGTAATAGTGACCGCTCAATTATCAATCTCTCATATCGCTTTAACTGCAGAACTTAATGTAGCTCTGAACACTTCTAAGTCTTTTACTATTAAATCATAGGGTTTTTTTTTTTTGGTTTTTTTTTTTTTGCATGTGAACATGTTAGTAGTTCTTTGGGGAAAAAAATTTTGTTTTTCCAACTCGGAAGATTGGTTTGAAACGTGTGATGAGGAAGCCATAGAAATAGGTAGGAAATATATTTTGGTTATGGCTAATGCAAGGTTTTTGTGTTCTAGTAAACTGGCAGTATGAGAAACAAAATTTGGATTATATGGAGCTTATAATGAGAGAATGTTTCCAAAGATTTTCATAAATCTATCGAGTGTCATTCATGCTCCATATTCCGTTGACACAAGCAATCAACAATGGACCAAAATCAGTATGTTCTTGTTCTTCAAGAAATTTAAACAAATATCTGATACTTATAAAGAGTGTCAAAAAGGTTGATAGATCCATCATTATCATTAGTAAATGATGCTTGCCTTTAGAAACGGGTAATTCAAGCATAAAGTGAGGTGTATCTTGGGGGAAGCAAGATTGTTACTCAGAGAATTTGTGGGTTGTCAACTTCTGTGAAATCACGATCAAGACAAAAACTAAAGTATAAAAAAAAATAGAAAATTAATAAGAAAAAATTATTTTCTCAAGAAAAATCAGTATGAATTTTTTTATTTTTTTATTTTTTTATGTTTGATCTTGATTAGATTTTCCGGTTTGATCTTGACTAGACGCCAATATTATGTCTTAATTCACGTATTTTTAATTAAGAAATTAGTTAGCAATAATACTGAGATTAAATTCAGGTATCGGTCAACACCGTTGATAGAGTGAACTATTATTAATTAAGATTTGTGTAATAGAAATACATGTCCTACCGAGACATAATTTGTGTAACCCGCCTATTTGGATCCATACGGGATAATGATAACTAAAGGGCAAAGAGGAAGTGACAAATGGGCTTCATAAAAAATAGGTTGGGGGCTCGACTTAGGTATTGACATACCGACGATTCGAACCTACAACAACGAGAGGTCTTTTTTGCATCGCAAGATAGGCTTCAAAAAGCACTATTTTATCAAAGGGAGGCCTAAAGACTGCCCAACCAAGGCTTAGACCTATTAAAGATATCCGTGTGATTGACCGGACTGCGCTACACCTTGAGCGGATCTGTCGTCCTCCTCATTGTAGTCCTCCTAAAATCAATTGCATTTCTTCGGAATACACCATGTCTTTTCACTTTAGTAGTCCTATGCATTGTCAGTACTATAGCTCTCTTTCTCACTACTTCGCAGTCCTTTCATCCAAGCCATGTTCATGGGCTACGAGAGAAAATCCCTTTTATTTCTTCAATCATTGATAAGAAAAAAAAAAAGTCAAGCTTCATTAAACTCATGTTTCTATAATCAATTCGATCCCCCGATCCAATTGCGAGCAAACGCCTACGAAAAGATCGCTTGGATTTAAGAAAAGGTCGGTTGGATTTTTCCATTGTTTATTCCTTATCCCGAAATTGTCTTTCATTCCAAGGCATAACTTGTTTCCATGCGCTTCATATTCGTTTGGAGTTCGCTCCCAAAAATATAGCTATCCATATCCCCTCGCGTCAATCCCATGAGACTCTTATCCATTCTCATTCGATCACGGCATGGGGGGTGGGGGGCAAGCCAAAATAGAAAAACTCAAGCTTTAGGGATAATCTGGCTCGAACTGATGAGGACTCACTCGTGACTACGAAGTGATGGTACGGAATTGGATGATGTTATACTTTGTAAAGTCCCACTTACTTGTTAAAGTGGGGGAGGAACTCACTTTCTTGTCCTACAAGTAGGTTATGAGTCTTAACTCGGATATTGGTCAACACCGTTGATAAAGTCGATGTGACAATTGGGACCGTGTGGACTGAAAAAACAAATTTCCACATTTAAAGCTACGATGTACACCCATGAAATTTTATAAGCTGTGCCAAGGGTACCTTGTTCACTCATACCCTATCCCAACCATAGGCACTAAGACGCTAGTTCTAAAAGGAAAAGAAAATAGATACGCTCATAGGAATAGTCGGCCAAGTTGCATTCAATCAAACAGATGAGCATGTGCTCACTACTTGGATATATAAATACCCAAAAAGGACTCCTCTGGCGATGGCGTTTTTTCATTGTTTTGAAAAACTAAATTCAGTCTAAAAAAGGAGAGAATATTGGCCTGCCAAAATAAAAACAGTGATGCATAAAAGAAGCATGTGAGGACAATAAGAACAAGAACAAAAGCAACAGAAAAGAAGAAAATAACGACTTTTTAAAGTTGTTAGCATCCCATTACCTCGCTCCACATCACATGCCAAGATAACATCATTTCTTTCTTCCCTATATTCATTGTTCTCTCATAAACAGAGTATACTACTACTAATATATAAAGAAGTTTCACTGACTGACAAAGGTGATGGACTATCTAGTTCCTGCCCCCCAAAAAAATCCTCAACTGTTCTCAAGATAATAGGTTACACCTCATCCGAGTTTCAAAGACTTGCAGCATCCACAACGCCATCGTCGTCAACCTCATCACCATTATCATCGACTTCAGATATCTTCCTCTTGGAATGTGAAGGAGAGGATGGCCGCACTAGAACCTCACCATTATGATCCTCCTCAACTTCCTCTTCATCATTATCTTCTTCATTCTCATCCTGACAGCAAAAAATAGAAGATCAATCTAGTGCAAAAATAATATCAAAATTTCTTTTTACTTAAGATGAATATATAAAATAAAACCTTTAAATATCGATATGAAGATGACAGTAACTGAAAAGCAAGGCAAGGTGACTTGAAAGGCATCATCGACAACCAGATGCCAAACTCAAAAGATTTGCAGAACATATAGAAATACATCTAAAATTCAGTTAGTCTCGTCTATACGATACTGAATAATCGTACTTCTGGGATAATTGATCTGATAATTAAAACAAATATATACTAGCATTAATCTTTGAAGCAAGGTAATATACAACTGTCTTAAAGCCATGGGAACATTTGCAGATACTGGACAGAAGCATGGAGAATATCTTCATCTTCGTCTAAGCCTTTAGTCCCAAAACAAGTTGGGGCAGGCTAGAAAGGGAATACGAGGACTTCCCAAGCAGTCACCCATCTTGGTACTGCTCCCGGCCTTTCCTAAGGGAATGGCTGGTTTTCAACCAAACAAAGGTACACGGGGACTTCCCAAGAGGTCACCCATCTTGGTACTGCTCTCGCCCTATATTGGTCTATCGCTGGCTCACCAGGCCTATCGCGACCCTATTTTCATAGAAGCTTGGAGAATATATGTACACAAAACAAAGTCACTTGGTGTTCTAGCAAAGATAAAGAGTTCAAGATCCTTCAATTATTTGGACTATGAAGCCTTCTAACAAGCAAAATACTAAACATAGTTGGTAGTAACCCTCATAACTTAAGTAAGATTATATAGCTAGCCATGTCAACTACAGAACACAAGGCAACAGCATAAAGTAGGTTTTATATAAAATGAAACAGCCAAATGCCGGATACCAGTCATTATTACATGAACACACACATGAGTGAAGAATCTAAGCAGAATCAGTTGACCTATCAATCCCCATTTAGAAATAGCAACTGATTAGGTAAGTATCACTAAATCAATCAACCCAATGGCATCAAATATTTCTGAGTTCTGACGGACATTAGGGTTTACTATACTAGCTACAGAAAGCAATAACTACATAACATCACAATTTCAAACAGACGAGCTTCACAATTTTGGTATGCTATGTGCTACTCTATTGTGTGCGTGTACCGAACTGACAGCTCGAGTTCACCATGACTTATTGACAATAGCATACAACACAAATACTAAGGGACCAGGTCAGCAAAGACGGATAGGTGTCAAAAAGCTATAAAAGTGTATCAACCTCTAGCTATACAAATCAAATATCTAAACAAAGCTGTAAACTACAACATTTCAACTACCAGGATAATCAGTTACCTTACTAGTTAAACAGCCAGAGAATAGGAAAAACTAAGGAAACATAGCAAGAAGATTTCTCACCTCATCCTCACCATCTTCATCTGCGGATTCTCCATAATCTTCAACACCTTCATCTGCATCACTCTCATCCTCTTCCTCAGCAACCCCACCATTATTCATCTTCTTACCTAATTGACCCTCTTCATCAACTTCTCCACATCCGACATCCTCTTCCTCATCTTCTTCTTCATCATCATCTTCCTCGTCTTCATCAGACTCAAGTACTTCAACTCCATTCACATCCATCTTATCCAAATACTTCAAAGACTTAATCAATCCGAAAACCCTAGTTCGATAATCTTTAATCTTTGTAACAGGACATTCATACAAATCAAGAGATTCTAGTTTCAACGAAGCAAGTGGAGCTAAATCTTCAACAACTTGAATCCTGTTGTTCGATAAATCAAGATCTCTTAACGAATCTAAACCAGCTTTAACAAGAAACTCTAAACCGCGAATGATACGATTATCTGATAAATTAAGTTTCTGAAGAGTTGTAATACAAGGAAATCTCTCTAGTGAAGAAACACCAACATTAGCTATTGAAAGATGTTCAAGTCCTTTAAATTTCTCCAATAGATTTTGTGATGGAAGTTTACCTTGATAACACTTCACTGCTCCATCTAGAGTTAGAGTTTTTACTGCTGCATAATCTGTCTGCCCATCAAGATCAAGTGCTGTTTTTACAGCTTTCTCCCAAACCTCATCCATGGTTCCAAATTTTTCCAAAACCCCTAAAAAGAATAATCCCCAAATCAGAAATCAATCCAAGAGGAAGGTTAATTTTATAAAACCTTGATTTCGCTCTATCTCGGGTTGATTTCGTATTGAAAGAAGCAAAATGAAACCCTAGTTTTCTCTTCTCCTCACACACTCTTTGTCTGCGTTGATTTTTCTTTTCGCGCTTTAAAGTTTTAGGGTTCAAAGTTTTTAACCAAAGTGTGTATTGTTCCTTCGTTGCTGTATTTGGCCGTTGGATTGAGAAGGTTTGGATCGATGACGTGGATTAGTTTGTGGTTTCGAGACTTTTGATAGTTGTGTTTCTTGGGTGAGACCGTGAGAGGTACACGGGGTAAGGATTATCGTTTTGGTAAAAATCCGACCATATTATTTTTAATAAATAAAAAATGTTTCATTAAAAAATGGGACAAAAACCCCGGTTCAAATAAAAATAAGAAAATTCAGTTTTTATTTGATTTCTAAATTCCAAAACTGACCTTCCGTATATAAAAACACTTTCAAAGGAAAGTTTGGCAGAAGGAAACAGTAAAAACGAGATTTGTTCTCTCTGAATCCAAACAAATCAGATTCAGAAAAATTATGATTCTTCTTTCCTAGTTTTCTTCGTGTTTTCAGTTCCAGATCTCGTTTCAATTCAAAGATTCGTCATCGTCTTCTCCCAATTTCAATTCAAAGATTCAGAGAGCAATTTTAGGTTTGATTGAAGAACCGGAAGAGAAGCTACAAGTTTTGAGATCTGTTTATTCGAGATACGTAGAAGAATCCAATTCAGTTGTTTATTCGAAGAAGAGAAGAGAAACGTAGCTGTTTATTCGAGATTTGGTTACACTTCAGTTTAGCTGAAATCATATTTCCGCTTTTCAAGTTGAAATTGAATCTCGAATTGAAGAATCCAGCTGAACAATCAATCAACTTCGTGTTGATCATCTTCGT
>JAJJMB010012006.1:458377-495095 GCA_023531105.1 Papaver atlanticum
TGGATAGACAATTGTTCATAAAATGGTGGGATAGGTATAATGCTTCCAATCTTCAGCCATCTAATTTTGTGGTTTAATTTGTGGCACCTCAATTATTGGTGTCAGCCTCTTCTTAAGTCTCACCCAAGGATTTTTCTACACATATTTTGGCATTAAAACAACAACATGGAAATCTATCTAAGGAAGATTTCAGGAAACAAATTTTAAAAATCTTGGACAGTGAAGAGATCAGCTCTCAACCTTCTTCTAATTCTATGGATGAAGATGTGGTCAAGTCAGTAGATGGTTTGGAAGACTTAAATGCTAATGAAGACGATTGCTATGGATTAATTTCCTAAAAGGATTTTTCAAATTTTTCTCTAAAAGATAAAGCTCTGTTCGACTCCACTATTTTTCAAGGACACGTATACGCTTTTCTAGAAGGGAATCTTTGGGCATCGTTTTCTAGGTCTTTGTCTGCCACTTTGTTTGGACACGTATTTTGAAAAGATTTTTCAAACCGTTTCTACTTCACTTAATTATGTTTTATTTACGCTAATTAAGTTATGATTTATTTGCCAGTTTTTTTTACTGTTGAATGGAATTTTAACTGCAACAATTAATTCAATTTATTTTCATTAATTCGTATTGATTGTCTTGCTATAAAATAAGTTTTGAGAACAGAAAGAAAACATAAGTTTTAAAACCATTGTTTTCTAAGAATCAAGAGACAAAAAATACTGAGAAAGAATATAGAGAGTAGAAGTGATCGATTTCTCATTGTGTGCGTGAGAAATCGAAAGAGAGTTTTTCTCGGCTGTTTTATCCTGGGGGTATTGTGACGGAGAAAGAACTGCTTGCACAAAACTCAAGGCAGAGCCACGAAACGTCCTAAAGAGCGCGATCTGGTCGTGACTCAGCCGTCACTTTGTTTTGTGTTCTAATCTTTGTTTTGCAGGTGTGAAATCGGCAATTGTTCCAACAATTTTATGACGTATCCTTCTGCCATGGAATCTGAAAAGAAAACTGTTGCTGATATCAATAAGCCGTTCAAGTTTGAAGGACTTTATTTCATAAGATGGAAGCAAAAGTTGTTCTTCTACCCCAAACTGATGAAGTTGCACATGATGGTGACCTCCATCAAACTTGCTGATCCAAAAGATGCAGAAGCTGCGAAAAAAGCTACTGCAGCTGCAACAAGTGCAACTCCTTAAAAAACTGAAGAACTTGTTGTGACCCAAACTGTTGAAGAAAAACAAAAAGCCTATGACAAATGGGTTGATGATGACTTTGATTGCAAAAACTATATTCTCAATGCATTGTCTGACGATTTATATGAATATTACTCTACGTTTGATACTGTTAAAGATGTGTGGGATGCCTTAAAGAAAAAATATGATACTGAAGAAGCCGGATCGAAGAAATATGCTGTAAGCCGATACATGAAATATCCAATGGTGGATGAAAAATCTGTTGTTGCTCAGGCTCATGAACTTCAGAAAATAGCTCATGAAATCATGACGGAAGGTATGACAATTAATGAACAATTTCAAGTAGCTGTAATGATTAATAAATTACCTCCCACTTGGAAAGATTTTCGTAATGCTTTGTGTCATAAGTCTAAGGAATTTTTTCTTGAAAGTTTGATTGTTAAGCACAGGGTTGAAGAGGAAGCACGGAAACAAGATAGAAAGGAAGAGATTCTTATTGTTTCCAATAATAAGAATCAGACTCAAGCGAGCTTGAAACCTAAGAAAAAACCTATGAAACCTGACCAGAACCAAAGGAAAGGAAAACCTAATCAAAACAAGAACCCACACCCATCAAGGAATGTTCAGAATTCGAATTCTGAGTTCCTTTGATATACCTGCGGTAAACCGAACCATATGGCTAGGGATTGCAGGAATAAAAAAGGAAAGAATAACGCACAAGCTAATGTTGCTGAAAGCGTTATAATTGCCATGGTTTCTGACCCAGAATTTTACATGGTTGGTGGAACTGATGGGTGGTGGATAGACAGTGGTGCTTCGCGCCATTGTTGTTTTGATAGGTCCCTATTTAAGAGTTATACAGAAACAAAGGATAAGAAAGTGTTGTTGGGAGACTCCCACAGCACTATTGTGAAAGGTTCTGGTATGGTAGAACTGAAGTTTACTTCTGGGAAGACACTTATGCTGAAATATGTTCTCCACACTCCAGAAATGAGAAAGAACCTTGTTTCCGGCTATCTTCTCAACAAGGCTAGGTTGTATCAAACTATTGGATCTGATGTTTACACAATTACTAAAAACAGAATGTTTGTAGGAAAAGGTTATGCTACTGATGGAATGTTTAAGCTTAATGTTGAAATGAATAAAATTGCATCTTCTTCTTATATGGTGTGTACTTTTAATGTTTGGCATGCTAGACTTTGTCATGTGAACAGTGGATCAGTAGATACTATGAGCAAGCAAGGTTTTATTCCAAAACTATCCATGCATGATTTTGAAAAGTGTGAATCTTGTAGTCAAGCAAAAATAACCAAGAGTTCCCATAAATATGTTATTAGAGAATCTGAGCCTTTAGAATTGGTGCATTCTGATTTGTGTGAATTTGAAGGTATATTAACTAGAAATGGAAAAAGATATGTCATGACTTTTATTGATGATTTTTCAAATTATACTTATGTTTACTTGCTAAGTCATAAGAATGAAGCTATTGAAAAGGTTTTTATTGCTGAAGTTGAAAATCAATTTGGTAGAAAAATTAAGAGATTTCGTAGTGATAAAGGCACTGAATATGATTCTAAACCATTCACTGAAATTTATGAAGCTTGTGGAATTATACATGAAAAAACTGCTCCTTATAACCATGAAATGAATGGAAAAGCTGATAGAAAGAATCGTACTTTTACTACTCTTGTGACTGCATGTTTGCTTAGTTCTGGTGATGCCTCTTATTGGTGGGGAGAAATTTTGTTGACTATTTTTTTATGTTTTGAATCGTGTTACAAATTCAAAAACAAAAAGTTCTCCTTATGAACTTTGGAAAAACAGAAAACCTAATGTTTCTTATTTTAGAGTATGGGGTTGTTTTGCTTATGTTCGTATTCCTGATCCTAAAAGATCAAAATTAGCTAGTAAAGCTTATGAATGTGTTTTTGTTGGGTATGCTAAAAACAATAAAGCTTATAGATTTTTTGATCTTAATAATAAAGTTATTATTGAATCTATTGATGCTGATTTCTTTGAGGATAGATTTACTTTTAAATCTAGAAATAGTGGGGGTTCTCTACCTAGTGATGTACCTAGTACAAGTTCTGAACATAGAATAGAAGAACCTAGAAATGAAGAAAGCTAGGTTGGTATCCAAAGGCTTTAGACGAAGAGAAGATGTAGATTTCTTTGATACTCATTCTCCTTGTTTTGGGGTAAAAACTGATTCTTTTGGTTTTGGTAAATTTGGATGTGGTTATGAGAAACGAATTCAAACCCTATACAAATGCATTGCACGGGAGTGCTTTAGATTCAAGAGATCAATCTGTACAATTCTGGCCTAAATTAAGAAATGGCAGTTCCAGTCTTGCTTCGGTCACAAAATGAAGGAGAAGGGTTGATCTTAGGGAGGGAAGCGAATAAGGTATTGTGATCAGAATGGTTAACTCTGAAGGTGTGGTTGTTTAATGACTTGTATCAGAATATGGAATTGGCTTGCGGAATGTAAGCTATCGGTTCTTTGTGTTTTTTCTGGATACTCGTGTTGGTAACAGTTCTTGATTAAAATAGGTTGAAAACCTATTTATATAAGTCATAGTTAAACGCACCCTGATCTCATTAGAAGTGGGAGTAGATGAGTGATGGAGAAGTGGGATCATGTGAAAATGTTGAAAACCACGTCTTTCAATAAGGAAAGACGGGTTGGTGTACACCCACTACTTCTCTGCTGCCACTAACTGTCCGCCTTTCCTGACACTTTCTCATAATGAGCGTGTTGCACGCCGCACGCTGTAAACCGCCAGACCAATACCCTGATGAACATCCCCCAGTTTGTGACACGTTTGATGTCTCGAGTATTTTCGTGGAAAATATGTAGCAAGTTGCTAAGTGGGTCTTGCTTGCAAGACCTAGCTATTTGACCAATCACGCGCAAGCTAGGAGGCGGGTGGTCATATGTTACAAGTCAAGCTAGCCATGAGACTTGCCGAAAGAAATAACATGTAATGCTTCTTAGGTCAAATAATTAAATTATTTGTGAAATCGATATTTATTGAATACCGCTTGTAATCGATGCATATAAAGTATCGCTTTTAAGCAAGCAGCTCAAAATAATCGATGCTCATGAAGCATCGTTATATAAAGCTTGTTTAAATTAGTCGCGAAGCTTAATGTCTTAAAAAGAGCATGACCGTCCATCTTCAAGGGGATGACAGGAGCTATTCTCGCATGCTAAAGGTAGGTCGGTCGGTCCTTATAGGAGGGTGATGGCTGGTAGCCATTCTAGCATCCTATTGGTCGGGCCAAGTTAGATCTAGACCGCTTAAATTGGCTAGCCAAATTGAATGGATGAGATGATTTGTGGCAGTTAATGGCTGTCGTTGAATCTATAAAAATTCCGCATGACTAGCCACCTTTGGGCAACCGTTTGGGAGCCTTGTAGGCAAGCCGCAGCTTGGCCGATCATTCCTCATGGAAGGGGAATGGCTGGTGATCACGGCGTCACCCTATTGGATGCCTGAAATTAGATCTAGGCCATCCAATTAGGCTAGCGAAGTTGGACGGCCGAGATGGTTTGCGGCAGTTGTGTTTTAACCCATTTCGTTATGATGGCCGCGTGGCCAACTCATTTTGGGCTAACGATTTTAGTGTTTAGTTACGAGTCGGGAGTTGTTCGATCGGCCGGTGCAGTAGCCGGGTCGTTGGTGAGTCCATCCATACCTTAATACTATTGAACCATTTTTATCCGCGCGGCTGGGATGTTTTGGTCAGCGATCAAGGATGTTGCCGACGTGCCATAAGAATTCCGATCGGTTGAAATGATGATGGGTCCGTCAGTGAGCGCAGCCGTATCTTGTTAGTCGCCTAAGATTAGATCTGGGCCGATCGATTCAGCTAGCGAAGTTGGACGGCCAAGATCGTTTTGCGACAACCATGTACTGCTGCTTAACATAAATTAGGGTTTTGTAACTCACGCGGACAACCCACTCTGGGTAATCGTATGGTGGCGCCTCTTGCGAGTGGGAAGGATTCTAATTGGCCTAAGCATTAGTGGGCCTACCGGTGTGCCTCATGATGCTTGTCCGATCGCGTCAGAGAGGCTAAGCTTGATAAACCATCCGGCCGAAACGTGTGGCTGTGATCGTTTTGAGACTGACAGGGAAGCCTATGTCCAATTCCTTAAGGAATTAAGTGCGCCGACCGACCAACTTCCACTTTTAATTGGAAGTGCATGTGGCGCTTTTAAAGCAATCTGATTGGTCGGTGGGAAAGGGGCCGGCAGGCAGCAACATGGAGCGTGGTCAGCCGGCCACAGGTGGCGCCTGCTGAAGCCAATCGGTTGGCCAAGTGGCGCGGCCACACCTCCTTTTGCCGCTGCTCTTACTTGCCGCAGTTCCTCTTTATTTCTTGTTTTCTAATTTTCTGGAAGGATCTTGCTCCTACCTGATGGATCAATTTCCTAGTTTTCCTAGGTTTAGTTTCGACCAATAGGGTTCAAACTATCGCGCAGGGAGCAAAAAATCTAATTTTTGCAAATTGATAAAATTAGGTTAAAGAACTGAATTTTGCGGGTTGCCGCAAAATCAATCAATTTTGGTGAATTTTGCATATAATTTAATATTAAAGGGCAGCATAACTTTGTGTGCCTCTGATTGAGTACTTCTACACGTATCTTAATCCTAACACTTCGGGAGATTCATGCTACTCGGCTGGGAGCGAGCATTAGTCGTCATGTCATGTCAGTATTAAGAGTTCAACTGGGGAACATGGCATATAATAAATACTCAAAAATTTACAGAATATTTGGGATTTTTGCTATACGCACCATTCTGGATAAATTTCATATAAATATACTGAATTGCTCAATACACATGCAAGTAAAGAGGCCTGGGCACTCATCACTTTTAAATGGCTCAACTTCTCTGCAGAATTATGGCGAATTAAATATAGGGTTTTACAATTTTAGCCCTGAACTAAAAACCACCATCAACATTAAGTCCCCTGCTTAGTACGTGACAATGACATTGTTGCGGGGTAAACACTAGATAGTGACATTCAAGAGATAAAATGATCGAGCTAAAGTGAATAAACATTACCATGGAAGTGGCAGTTGTCTTGAATTCGAAACACTGAGTCGGGCCGCCAGATCACGATTACATCTTTCGGCCATGTCCTGCCAGGATTCTGAGGTGGACTGAAAGTATTCTTCTCTTGACTATCTGACGGTCTTCTCCCGGCTTTAATTAGGATTTCAACAAGAAGCACGACTTGGTGGGCGTTGAATCCTCGTATATCTGATAAGTCCCATTGCGGTTGTTCAGCATCGCTTTTTCTTAGGGTTTCTGCAGTGTATATACATATGCAGGTGAAACCAGACCATTCTTCTCGATTTGGAATTGAGATTTTCCTATTGAACCCATATCTTTTCATTATGTCAGACAAGAGTGAATCATCTTCGACTCAGCCAAACTCTTCTTCCAAACGCAGGCGGCTTGTATCCAGAGTATGACTCTAATTATCTATTGATTTTGAAGTGGTAATCCTCTTTCTATTTTTGACACTAACATCGTTCTTTCAGAGTGGGCGGATTCCTGGGTCTCGTGACAACTCCCCTGTCTGGATCATCCGAGTCAAGAAGATCATACCGGTATGCCTTTTCATTGGTGAATAGGTATTCGTTGGTTATGGCTGGTAAACAAATTTTATTTTATTTTGTATAGAGGTACCCTGCTGGAACATGTGTAACAGTGGTTGACAACGATGACCTGGCCACTCCTCTTCCTTCAAGCTCAAACTCGCCTAACACTGCAGACCTGGAGGACGCTGATTTGGGTATCTCTTCTTACGAGTACCCCAATGTAGGCTTTCCTTTTGATATTCGCATGAAGTGTTTATCTTCTATCTACCGGACTGTTGGTGAGTTCTTAGTGCGGAAGGAGTTCGTGCCTTTGTATACAAAAATATGGAGAAGGTATGGCCACATTGCCACCAGGAATGTGGTGCGGCATTACTCATCTGCTTTGGTTACTACGGTGAACTGCCTTCTGCCCATGGTCGCAGAGATAAAGGGTACATCCATTCGTGACGTTGCTGAATCAACTGTTGAAAAGTGGGAAAACATGGTATCTACCTGTGAATCCATGGATTTCAATATGAGCTGGCTGCGGCAGCGCCTTGACATCATCAAAGTTGATTGAGCTGGTATCATTGCCAATGTCGTTCCTGATGCGAGAGCTATCTTGGAAGAGGAGGAGAAGGCCTTGGCTGCGGAATATGAGAAGGTGGAACAGACAATCCAGAACTTGAAGAGTAGGACTGAAAGATATCAGGATAGGCTGAAAATGATGTTTTCAGGGAACTACAACTTGCTGGATGGCCTTCTCTGAGTCATACTATTGTTTTTTGAATAAGTAGGCATGAGAAACGTTTGATTGTTCTCTTTTTGTCTTGGGTTTTGAACATTGTTTTTGGAAAATGAATTGTACTGGGTTTTGGAAAGAAAATGGAGTTTACATTAATATGTCTTGACCAATGAAACTTTGATAATTTAGATATGAGAGAAATGAAAAATGCCTGATTGGCCATGTCATGAGAAGGCAAGGGATGGAATAATGGTCAGGAGTAGTATGCCTTGAGCCATTTTCCATTGATGACTGCTTCCAATTTGCCTCCATCCTCTTTGAAAATCTTGTAGTATCCACTGTTATAAGCTTTGGTGATTACGTAAGGACTTTCCCATTTTGGGGAAAAATTTGGTGCGGACATGTCTTGCTGAAAGTCCATCTTGAACGAATGCGAAAGGACTTCACCAGTTGGAGACACTAGAACTACACCCGCTCCTCCAGTATTATTGCTAGGGGTAGCAGAAACGTCAAAATACAATAGCCACGCTTCCTCTTTGACAAAAGAGACTTCTAAAAACTCTCCAGGAAGGTCTTCATGCAGTGCGGTAGTGCCTTCTCCCGGGAATGCTGCTAGTAAGTCTGTTACTGCTTGTTCTTTAATAGCCCTCGGAGGAGTGCACGTTATGTCAAGCTCTGACATTTGGAGTAGCCATTTAGCTGGCCTACCTATCAAGTCCGGTTTTGAGAGAAATAATTTGACGGGATCGGCTTTAGCTATCAGCACCACTTTGTTCGACAATAGATAGTGTCTAAATTTTTGAATAGCGTGAACTAGGGCTAGACACGATTTTTACGCCTTAGGATACCTGAGTTCAGCGTCTCTCAAAGTACGATTGAAGTAGTATATAGGATGTTCAATCCCTTCATCATCTTGTTGAGAAAGGAGGGCCCCAACAACAACATCGCTGGAGGCAGTGTAGAGAAACAACAGTCTTCCTTGTATGGGAGATTTCATAACAGCTGGTGATGACAATATTTGCTGGATCTTCCAAAAGGCTTCTTACTGTAGCGCGGTCCAAACAAAGCTTGCTCCCTTTTTCAGCAAGGGGGTGAAAGAAGTGATAAGCTGGGCTAAACCAGGTATAAAACGCCGAATGTAGTTTACCTTTCCCATGAAACTCTGGAGTTCTTTCACGGTTTGCGGAGGAGGTATTATGAGGATAGCTTGGGTCTTGGTTGGGTCAACCTTGATTCCTTCAGCAGTTACTTAGAATCCCATAAATTTGCCAGAAGAGACCCCAAGGCACATTTCAAAGGGTTCATTTTCAGTTTGTATTCACGACACCTTTCGAACACTTATCGTAAAACATCTGTATGGGCTACTCGAGTCTTTGATTTGACTACTATGTCGTCTACGTAATCTTCAACTTGTTTGTGCATCATGTCATGGAAAATTGCGGTCATGGCGCATTGATAAGTAGCACCAGCATTTTTCAAACAGAAAGGCATCAGAGTATAATAAAAGTTTCCAAGAGGAGTTTGGAAAGTTGTCTTACTTGCGTCATGCTCATACATCTTTATCTGGTTGTAGCCGTTGTACCCATCCATGAAGGAGAACATGCCATGTCCACTGGTGGCGTCCCCTAGCATGTCAATGTTGGGAAGGGTAAAGTCGTCCTTGAGGCAGCATTTGTTCAAATCTCCGAAATCAACACAACACCTAATTTGACCGCTTTACTTCTTTACAGGAACCACATTGGCCAACCAGGTAGGGTGGTGAATGGGTTTGATGAAGCCGGCGGCTAGTAACTTCTGAATCTCAGTCTTGATTTGCTCCTCTACATCATGTCTGAACTGTCTTGGAGATTGCTTGACTGGCTTGGATCCAGGTATTATTTGTAGATGATGAGTAACCAGCTTTTCATCCAGGACGGGCATTTCTTCGTATGCCCATGCGAATATGTCTTGATACTCCTTAAGAAGATTCACAAGTTTCGTGCATTCATCTGCACATAGAGCCGAACAAATGGAGACAAGCCTTGGAGATTCTTCACTTCAGATGTTGACAATTTCGAGTTCATCTATGATGGATTCGATGCCGTCTTGCAACTGCCATGGAGCGTCTGGTACTTCTTCTTCTTATAGTCTGTCATTACGGTTGCATTCTATTGGGCGGAGAGACTTGGAAGTAGTCTCCCCTGTTAATTGCTAATAGCGGCGCCGGTATACAGTTTTCCCTTTTCCATCACGACTTCCCACAAAAGTGCACTCCCTCTTGGTATGAAGATGAATCGGGTTTTTGCTCGATGAAAGAGAATTGGCGTGTCCTGTCAGCAGAGGTGCGCCATGGGATTCGGTCTTTTTGTTCAGTGATGCTAACCGGTCTTCCTCCTCGATTGATGCCACAGATTGGTGCATAAGGAGACAGTGATGCAGGAATGCGAACGACTTCTTCATTCAGCATAGTTTTCAGACATTGGTGATATGTTAAGGGGATTATCTTATTATCATGAAGCCATGGTCTTCCCAGTATCATGTGGTAGTCTGGCTTCTTCTCTATCACCTCGAACTTCACCTTCGACTGGACAGGCCCTACTGATAGATTCAGATAGATGTATCCATACATGCTAGTTTGGTTTCCTTCGAAATCTGTCATCACAGTAGGCTGCCATACAATCTTGTTTGGCCGAACCTTGGCCGCTCTGAGAGTTTTAAGAGGAACAACATTTGAGGATGCTCCCGTATCGATGAGAGCCCTTTTGAACTCTGAATCCTTGATGCGTGCAGTAACATGCAGGGCCATGTTATGACCCTCTTCTGCCATCATGTCGTCTTCAGTAAACCTAACATTATTTATGGACCTCTCTGATATTCTTGAGGCTTCTGGACGCGAAGGAGCCAAGCGCGTATCTAAAGCTATCTGATTGATTGCAGCAAATGTTTCTGCTCGTTGGTTCTTTGAGAGGTGTAGAAGCTCACATAAACTCTCCACTAGAGAAGCTGCTTCCTAGTCCACCGACTTCTGGTTGGTAGTGAAACCATTGACTTGAGGACGATGATCATCGGTTGAGGAGTTAGCCCTCAGTGCTGGAATTTCTGGAGCAGAGGAGCCGCTCAAATCTGATGTCAACCTGACGAGGAAATTGAGTATATTGTTTATCGCTTCTTTCATCAGGTCCATGTTCCTTGTGTGGATCTCCTGTACTCGTGCCAATTCGATCAGGGTTGGAATTTCTCCATTGGCTGTGTAATCAGATGGAGCGTTGGGAGGAGAAACATCACCATTTGGAAGATTCTGACTGGAGCTTGGAGTTGTTGAATTAGTCCTAAGACCAACCATCTTTGTGAAAAGGGTAGATTAATTATATACCCCTAGTTTTAACACTCAACAAATGTACCCCTTACACTACAATAAATATACCCCTATCATTTAAAAAAATTATCCTTTAAAAATAGATTACCTTAATACCTCACTCATATAATATTTTTCTTTATTTCAAAATACAACAAATTTATTTCTCTACCACTTCACGGCCGCCACCACCATTAGCACCACCATGTATCCACCACCACCACCAACATTCAACTACCATTCCACCACCACCACCACCACTACCGGTCAACAAACACCACCTACTAACCTCCACCACTAGAACACCACCATCGCCACAAGCACCACCACTAATCCACCGCCGCCTTCACCACCACCGCCGCCGCCACCAGTTGCGTCAACAATCAAAGTTGATTCCAAAAATAAAAATAAAAAAAAAGGAAAAAATAATATCGCGTCAACCACCGAAGTTGATCCCCAAAATATGGTGTCAACAACCGAACTTGATCCCCAAAACAAAAATCAGAAAATGAAATAAATAACTAACAGGGTGTCAACATCCGAAGTTGATCCCCAAAACAAAAATCAGAAAATAAAATAAATAAATAATATAGTATCAACAACCGAAGTTGATCCCAAAATTAAAAATTCAGAAAATGTTCAGATTATTTATGGTATCAACAACAAAAGTTGATCCCAAAATATGGAGTCAACATCCAAAGTTGATACCAAAAATTGATGTATTAAAGTTAGTGAACCTGACCTGAATCGAACACGCATCTTCTAACCTGGAGTCAGTTGTACTACCATTGCACCACAGATTCGGCTTAGAGGGAAATTGAATAGTTTGCAAGGATCAAGAACTGGAACACCAAACGGATGCGACCAGGAAAACGAAATTGAACATCTACTACATACCTGCAATAATCACCGAAAACAATAAGAAGAAAAGTACATATATAGTTTAAACTGACAAGTTATTAACAAACATAATTTAATCCAGGGAAATGGTGTCAACACTAGGAGTTGATCCCATTTATGGGATCAACAACAATATTTGATCCCATAAAAAATGGGTCAACAATAGGAGTCGATCCCATAAATGGGATCAACAACATTAGTAACCGGAAATTATGCAAAACTACGCGAGTAATGATGAAAACATCTCGATAAGAAACCAATCTAAATGTCAATTATATTCATGCATGCAACAAGAGATATTTTCCATGAATTTTTATACATGAATAATAACATCCGAACCACCACGACTAAATATGAATAATAATTTCCAAACTCTCCAAAATCTATTGTGGAGCAAAGCATTTAAAACGGAAGCATGTTCTACAACCAAAATAAGAACACTCGTATTTTTTTAGTTACAGATGGTAACATTATGCAACTACCATTTACTAGAAGTTGTTGGTTGTCGTTGCTTCCAAAAAACCTAAAACTAAACAAACCAAATTTTCCTACTTTACATGGAATTTGGTACTATGATTCTTACTGACAAATAGCTTTCCCCTAAAAAATACATTCAATTGGTGTGATTGAATTAAACAATGCTTACGGCATACCACCATCCATCTCATTTCTAGAATCTGTCCCAACACTTGTTCTTCTTTTTCTAAAAATCTAATCCATCCATCATTAAAAATGATAACACAACAAACCCCACATACCACATTCATTAACCGTCCTCCAATTACGGTCCACTTTCTGTATATATATATATATATATATATATATAGTTCATCATCCCCATACCCTTCTCTTCATCTATACCAGACCATCACATTCCCTAGTATAATTCATTCCCATAAAAGTACGCAACAATACAGGCTAGTTAACAATCTCCAGAAAAAAATAACCACCATCCTAAAATTCCCAATTGTTAAATTGACAATTCATTTCCACACTAAAGCAGTGTTTATAACAAAATATACCATTCAACCAATCTACAACACCCAAATCCAAAAAAAAAAAACTCAATCCAAAAACGCACATAATCTCTTGGAACAAACAATATACACATACAAATGCTCCCTGATATGATTTTCACCAAAATAAACTTAGAATTAAATGATACAGAGTAGAAGATATGTTGCCAGTAATACTGAAATGTCCGTTGTATTGCATTCTCTTGTGAGCTCTACCACTACCTCTAGGAGTTTTCCTCTTAACTTTTCCAGCACAAGCTAAAGATCCCACAACCATACCTGCAACAACGATCATAAACCACCGGCCATTGGATTCACAAAAACATTTAGACTTAAAAATCAAAAGAAACGTGATAGAATTGAAAGGAGAATAGAGACTGAGACTGAGAGTTACCCATGATGGCAGATTAGGGAACAAGAAGTTGCACTGATTCAACAAAAATCATAACAACTTTTAATAAAACGCACCGAAATCAAAACCTATATCAAATTTAATATGGATTTGAGTGAGATTTTATAAAATTAGTTTCTGAATAAACAATCTCGATCTTAATTAAATCGAAATAAAGAAAAGAAAATAAGTGAATCAACAAAAATTATTTTTTCAGAAAACTGTATAACCAAAATTGAAAATCATACATACTAAATCTAACTCTATGAAATCTGAAACTGCAACTCGAATCTGGTTTAGAAAAAAAAACAGATTTGAATCGGCAACTCAAAATCGAAACCCAAATAAATAAATCAATTCATGAATCTGGTTTAGAAATCGGTTGAAATCAAACACAAATAATGATAGATCTGCTGATATTAATAGTGGACGTGACGAACGAAGGTGGTGGTGCTGGTTGTGGTGTGGCGATAGAAATTGTGGTGGTGGTGGGAGCGATGGAGATGACGGTGGTGGGGGCGATGAGATTTTTTTTCTTCTGTTATAAGAAGTGAAAAAGTGAAAAAGTGAAAGAGGAAGGCTAAATATGGAATTATGAATATTATGTTATTAAAGAAATTTTCGATAATGCCATCAGGGGTATTTATAAAGTTCTTCAAGGATATTTGTGAAGGCCTATCAGAAGGAGGGATAATTATATAATTCCCACTTGTGAAAATTGATTATTGCAACCGAGAGATTAATCTCCCACTGTGGTCGCCAGTTGTTTTGGGGTAAAAACTGATTCTGTTGGTTTTGGTAAATTTGGGTGTGTTGATGAGAAACGAATTCAAACCCTAAACAAATGCACTGTATGGGAGTGCTTTAGATTCGAGAGATCAATATGCACAATTCTAGCCTAAACCAAGAAATGGCCGTTCCAGTCTTGCTTCGGTCACAAAATGTAGGAGAAGGGTTAATCTTAGGGAGGGAAGCGAAGATCGTATTGAGATCAGAATGGTTAACTCTGAGGGTGTGGTTGTTTTATGACTTATATCTGAATATGGAACTGGCTTGTGGAATGTAAGCTATCAGTTCTTTGTGTTTTTTATGGATACTCGTGTTGGTAACAGTTTCTGGTTGAAATCAGTTGAAAACCTATTTATATAAGTCATAATTGAACGCACCCTGATCTCATAGGAAGTGGGAGTAATTGCATGATGGATAAGTGGGATCGTGTGAAAATGTTAAAAACTACGTCTTTCAATGAGGGAAGACGGGTTGGTGTACACCCACTACTTCTATGCTGCAACTAACTGTCCTCCTTTCCTGACACTTTCTCATAATGAGCGTGTTGCACACCGCACGCTGTAAACCGCCAGACCAATACCCTGATGAACATCCCCAAGTTTGTGACACGTTTGATGTCTCGAGTATTTTCGTGGAAAATATGTAGCAAGTTGCTAAGTGGGTCTTGCTTGCAAGACCTAGCTATTTTGACCAATCATGCGCAAGCTAGGAGGCGGGTGGTCATATGTTACAAGTCAAGCTATCCATGAGACTTGTCGCAAGAAATAACATGTAATGCTTCTTAGGTCAAATAATTAAATTATTTGTGAAATCGATATTTATTGAATACCGCTTGTAATCGATGCATATAAAGTATCGCTTTTAAGCAAGTAGCTCAAAATAATCGATGCTCATGAAGCATCGTTATATAAAGCTTGTTTAAATTAGTCGTGAAGCTTAACGTCTTAAAAAGAGCATGACCGGCCATCTTTAGGGGGATGCCAGGAGCTATTCTCGCATGCCAAAGGTAGGCCAGTCGGTCCTTATAGGAGGGTGATGGCTGGTAGCCATTCTAGAAACCTATCGGTCGGGCCAAGTTAGATCAAGACCGCTTAATTTGTCTAGCCAAATTGAATGACTGAGATGATTTTCGGCAGTTAATGGCTGCCATTGAATATATAAAAATTCCGCATGACTAGCCACCTTTGGGCAACTGTTTGGGAGCCTTGTAGGTAAGTCGCGGCTTGGACGATCATTCCTCGTGGAAGGGGAATGGCTGCTGATCACGGCGTCACCTTGTTGGATCCCTGAAATTAGATCTAGGCTGTCCAATTAGGCTAGCGAAGTTGGACGACCAAGATGGTTTACGGTAGTTGTGTTCTGCCGCATGCCGTTATGATGGCCGCGTGGCCAACTCATTTTGGGCTAACGATTTTAGTGTTTAGCTACGAGTCGGGAGTTGTTCGATCGGCCGGTGTAGTAGTCGGGTCGCTGGTGAGTCCATCCATACCTTATCCGTTGGCTAGGATTATATCTAGGCTGGCCAATTAGGCCGGCGAAGTTGGACGCTCATGATTGATTTAAGACTGCCATATGCAGTCTTAATACTATTGAACCTTTTTTATCCGCGCAGCTTGGATGTTTTGGTCGGCGATCAAGGTTATTGCCGACGTGCCATAAGAATTCTGATCGGTTGGAATGATGATGGGTCCGTCAGTGAGCGCAGCCGTATCTTGTTGGTCGCCTAAGATTATATATGGGACGATTGATTCGGCTAGCGAAGTTGGATGGCCAAGATCGTTTTGCGGCAGCAATTTATTGCTGCTTAACATAAATTAGGGTTTTGTAACTCATGCGGCCAACCCACTTTGGGTAATCGTTTGGTGGCTCCGCTTGTGAGTGGGAAGGATTCCGATTGGCCTAAGCATTAGTGGGCCTACCGGTGTGCCTCATGATGCTTGTCCAGTCGCGTCAGGGAGCGGCTAAGCTTGATAAACCAGCCGAGCAAAACGTGTGGCTATGATCGTTTTGAGACTGACATGGGCAGCCTATGTCCAATTCCTTAAGGAATTAAGTGCGTCGACCGACCAACTTCCACTTTTAATTGAAAGTGCATGTGGCGCTTTTAAAGCAATCTGATTGGTCGATGGGAAAAGGGCTGGCAGGCAGCAACATTGAGCGTGGCCTGCCGGCCACAGGTGGCACTTGCTGAAGCCAATCGTTCGGCCAAGTGACGTGGTCACGCCTCTTTTTGCCCGCTGCTCTTACTTGCCGCAGTGCCTCTTTATTTCTTGTTTTCTGATTTTCTGGCAGGATCTTGCTCCTACCTGATGGATCACTTTCCTATTTTTCCTAGGTTTAGTTTCGACCAATAGGGTTCGAACTATCGCGCAGGGAGCAAAAAATCTAATTTTTGCAAAATCAATCAATTTTGGTGAATTTTGCATACTGATACAAAAAATCACTAATTTAATATTAAAGGGCAGCATAACTTTGTGTGCCTCTGATTGAGTACTTCTACACGCATCTTAATCCTGACACTTCGGTAGATTCATGCTACTCGGCTGGGAGGGAGCATTAGTCGTCATGTCATGTCAGTATTAAGAGTTCAACTGGGGAACATGGCATAGAATAAATACTCAGAAATTTGCTGAATATTCGGGATTGTTGCTACACGCACCATTCTGGATAAATTTCATATAAATATACCTAATTGCTCAATACACATGTAAGTAAAGAGGCATAGCCACTCATCACTTCTAAATAGCTCAACTTCTCAGCAGAATTATGGCGCATTAAATACAGGGTTTTACAATTTTTGCCCTGAACTAAAAACCACCATCAACACTCCTGTTACAAGATTGACTTCTATTCGTGTTTTGATTGTTGTTGCTGCTGTGCGTAATCTTTTTGTTCATCAAATGGATGTTAAAACAGTTTTTTAAAATGGTGAATTTGAAGAAGAAATTTACATGGAACAACCTGAAGGTTTTGTTGTTCCAGGTCAAGAACAAAAAGTATGTAAGCTATATAAGTCACTTTATGATTTGAAACAAGCTCCCAAGCAATGGCATGAAAAGTTTGATAATTTGATGATTTCACGTGGTTTCAGAATTAATGAAAGTGACAAATGCATATACTATAAGTTTGAAAACAATGCATGCATCATGATTTGTTTGTATGTGGATGATTTGCTGATTTTTGGTTCAAACTTGTCTGTGGTTGAAGAAACTAAGAATATGCTTAAGTCTAACTTTGAAATGAAATATTTGGGTGAAGCTAGTGTAATTCTGGGAATTAAGATTACTAGAACTAATGATGGTATTTCTTTGGATCAATCTAATTATATTGAAAAGATTTTAAAGAAGTACAACTACTTTGATTGTAAACCTGTGAGTACTCCTTTTGATGCTAGTGTTAAACTGTTTAAGAATACTGGTGATAGCATCAGACAATCTGAATATGCTAGTATAATTGGTAGTCTTTGTTATGCAACTGATTGTACCAGACTAGGCATTGCATATGCAGTGGGGTTTTTATGCAGGTTTACCAGTTGTCCTGGTTTGGAACACTGGAATGCAGTTGAGAGTGTTATGCGGTATCTTAAAAAGACCGTTAACCTAAGATTACACTATAAAAGGTTTCCTGTAGTCCTTGAAGGATACTGCGATGCTGATTGGAACTCTCTTTCAGATGACTTCAAGGCCACTGGTGGATATTTGTTTAATATTGCTGGTGGCGCTGTGTCTTTGAAGTCAAAGAAACATACAATTCTGGCTCAATCTACGATGGAGTTTGAATTGATAGCACTAGCAGCAGCTAGTGAAGAAGCAGGATGGTTGAGAAACTTGCTTTCTCAAATTCCTATATGGGATAGACCGATACCATCTATTATGATCCATTGCGATAGTACCGCGGCTATTGCAAAAATTACAAAACTGTTTTTATAACGGTAAGAATCGACAAATACGTCGAAAGCACAACACATTTAGAGAGTTTCTCACAACTAGTGTTGTACGTGTGGATCATGTTAGGTCGGAAGAGAACTTATCCGATCCTTTGACGAAAGGATTAGCTAGAGAAAAGGTATTACATACCTCTAAAGGCATGGGACTTTTTCCTACTAGAAATTGAGTCATTTTGTGATGGATACCCACCTAGAAATAGGTTCAAAGGGAATAACGATTCATAAATGATATGGAGATAGAATCATGCATCTTTTCCATGGCATGATATCCTGAAGCGGGTTAAGGTTGAGTTCTTTAACTCTTAATGATGTCTATAGCTCTATATAGGGTGGGGTACCAAGCTACAGGAGTACCTTTGATAGACTCACCTATGTGAATGAGAAAGTGTGGCCGCTTTCTATGATAACGTGGGCAGTTCTCTAGAACATTCATTAAAACTGGGATAAGCACAAGGCCGTAATGTGCTGGCACTTAGGACTTTGCTCTTAGTATAGTTGTATGTGTGTTAAGTAATCTCTTCTCTCCATAGAGTTCAAAGACATATGTTCACTCTGTGTAAGTGTTCGGAGAATTTAATACTATGTAAAGGTTCAAAATCGAAAGATACATTTGCTTATGCACATAACTATACGGATCTTGCTCAATGATTTTAAAAATATAAGTGGGGGATTGTTGGGATATATATTTAAAATAATTATTTTGTATATTTATATCAAAAATTCGAGCTTGGCCCCGTGGTTAAGCATTTTGGGCCTTGAGGGTGAGGTCTCAGGATCAAATCCCTCCCCCTACTGATTGGGTATATATATAATTAGTCCGGGAGCGGGGTCTTGCGAGGTCTCTTGAATTTGGAAATTATTTTTTTGCTGATTTTGAAAAGATTTTTCAAACCATTTTTACTTCAATTAATTATGTTTTAATTGCGCTAATTAAGGTATGATTTATTTTCCCGTTTTTTTTACTATTGAATGGAATTTTAACTGCAGCAATTAATTCGATTTATTTCCATTAATTCGTATTGATTGTCTTGCTATAAAATCAGTTTTGAGAACAGAAAGAAAACATAAGTTTTAACACCATTGTTTTCTAAGAATCAAGAGACCAAATATACTGAGCAAGAATAGAGAGAGTAGAAGCGATTGATTTCTCATTGTGTGCGTGAGAAATCGAAAGAGAGTTTTTCTCGGCTGTTTTATCCTGGGGGTGTTATGACGGAGAAAGAACTGTTTGCACAAAACTCAAGGCAGAGCCACGAAACGTCCTAAAGAGAGCGACCTGGTCGTGACTGAGCCGTCACTTTGTTTTGTGTTCTAATCTTTGTTTTGCAGGTGTGAAATCGGCAATTGTTCCAACAATTTTAGGACGTATCCTTCTGCCATGGAATCTGAAAAGAAAACTGTTGCTAATATAAAAAATCAATTCAAGTTTGAAGGACTTCATTTCAGAAGATGAAAGAAAAAGTTGTTCTTTTACCTCAAATTGATGAAGTTGCACATGATGGTTACCTCCATCAAACCAGCTGATCCAAAAGATGCAGAAGCTGCGAAAAAAGCTACTCCAACTGTAGCAAGTACAACTCCACAACAAACTGAAGAACTTGTTGTGACCCATACTGCTGAAGAAAAACAAAAAGCCTATGACAAATGGGTTAATGATGACTTTGATTGCAAAAACTATATTCTCAATGCATTGTCTGACGATTTATATGAATATTACTCTACGCTTGATACTGCTAAAGATGTGTGGGATGCCTTACAAAAAAAATATGATACTGAAGAAGCCGCTACATGAAATATCAAATGGTGGATGAAAAATCAGTTGTTGCTCAGGCTCATGAACTTCAGAAAATAGCTCATGAAATCATGACGGAAGGTATGACAATTAATGAACAATTTCAAGTAGCTGTAATGATTGATAAATTACCTCCAACTTGGAAAGATTTTCGTAATGCTTTGCGTCAAAATTCTAAGGAATTTTCTCTTGAAATTTTGATTGTTAAGCTTAGGGTTGAAGAGGAAGCACGGAAACAAGTTAAAAAGGAAGAGATTCTTATTGTTTCCAATAATAAGAATCAGACTCAAGCGAGCTTGAAACCTAAGAAAAACCTATGAAACCTGACCAGAACCAAAGGAAAGGAAAACCTAATCAAAACAAGAACAAGGAATGTTCAGAATTCCAATTCTGAGTTCCTTTGTTATACCTACGGTAAACCGAACCATATGGCTAGCGATTGCAGGAATAACAAAGGAAAGAATAACGCACAAGCTAATGTTGTTGAAAGCGTTATAATTGCCATGGTTTCTGACCCGGAAGTTTATATGGTTGGTGGAACTTATGGGTGGTGGATAGACAGTGGTGCTTCGCGCCATTGTTGTTTTTATAGGTCCCTATTTAAGAGTTATACAGAAACAAAGGATAAGAAAGTGTTGTTGGGAGACTCCCACGGCACTATTGTGAAAGGTTCTGGTATGGTAGAACTGAAGTTTACTTCTGGGAAGATACTTATGCTGAAAGATGTTCTCCACACTCCAGAAATGAGAAAGAACCTTGTTTCCGGCTATCTTCTCAACAAGGCTGGGTTGTATCAAACTATTGGATCTGATGTTTACATAATTACTAAAAACAGAATGTTTGTAGGAAAAGGTCATGCTACTGATGGAATGTTTAAACTTAATGTTGAAATGAATAAAATTGCATCTTCTACTTATATGGTGTGTACTTTTAATGTTTTGCATGCTCGACTTTGTCATGTGAACAGTGGATCAGTAGATACTATGAGCAAGCAAGGTTTTATTCCAAAACTATCCATGCATGATTTTGAAAAGTGTGAATCTTGTAGTCAAGCAAAAATAACCAAGAGTTCCCATAAATCTGTTATTAGAGAATCTGATCCTTTAGAATTGGTGCATTCTGATTTGTGTGAATTTGAAGGTATATTAACTAGAAATGGAAAAAGATATGTCATGACTTTTATTGATGATTATTCAAATTATACTTATGTTTACTTGCTAAGTCATAAGAATGAAGCTATTGAAAAATTTAAGGTTTTTATTGCTGAAGCTGAAAATCAATTTGGTAGAAAAATTAAGAGATTTCGTAGTGATAGAGGCACTGAATATGATTCTAAACCATTCACTGAAATTTATGAATCTTGTGGAATTATACATGAAAAAACTGCTCCTTATAACCCTGAAATGAATGGAAAAGCTGATAGAAAGAATCGTACTTTTACAACTCTTGTGACTGCATGTTTGCTTAGTTCTGGTGCTGCCTCTCATTGGTGGGGAGAAATTTTGTTGACTATTTGTTATGTTTTGAATCGTGTTACAAATTCAAAAAAAAAATCACCTTATGAACTTTGGAAAAACAGAAAACCTAATGTTTCTTATTTTAGAGTATGGGGTTGTTTGGCTTATGTTCGTATTCCTGATCCTAAAAGATCAAAATTAGCTAGTAAAGCTTATGAATGTGTTTTTGTTGGGTATGCTCAAAACAGTAAAGCTTATAGATTTTTTGATCTTAACAATAAAGTTATTATTGAATTTATTGATGCTGATTTCTTTGAAGATAGATTTCCTTTTAAATCTAGAAATAGTGGGGGTTCTCTACCTAGTGATGTACCTAGTACAAGTTCTGAACTTAGAATAGAAGAACCTAGAAATTAAGAAACAATAGATGCTGAAATTAAACCTAGGCATAGCAAAAGGGCTAGGACTGCGATGAACTTTGGTTCTGACTTTGAAGTTTATACTCTAGAGGAAGACCCTTCTAGTCTTCAAGAAGAACTTAACTCTCCTGATTCTGGTTTTTGGCAGGAAGCCGTAGATAATGAAATGGACTCCCATAATCTTAATGGAACTTGGCACCTAGCATATTTACCCCTTGGTTGCAAAGCAATAGGTTGTAAATGGGTACTTAAAAGGAAGTTAAACCCTGATGGTTCAGTAGACAAATACAAAGCTAGGTTGGTAGCCAAAGCCTTTAGACAAAGAGAAGATGCTAGTGTTAAACTGTTTAAGAATACTGGTGATAGCATAAGACAATCTGAATATGCTAGTATAATTGGTAATCTTTGTTATGCAACTGACTGTACCAGACATTGCATACTCAGTGGGGTTTTTATGCAGGTTTACCAGTTGTCCTGGTTTGGAACACTGGAATGCAGTTGAGAGTGTTATACGGTATCTTAAAAAGACCGTTAACCTAAGATTACACTATAAAAGGTTTCTTGCAGTCCTTGAAGGATACTGCGATGCTGATTGGAACTCTCTTTCATATGACTCCAAGGACACTGGTGGATATTTGTTTAATATTGCTGGTGGCGCTGTGTCTTGGAAGTCAAAGAAACAGAAAATTCTGGCTCAATTTACGATGGAGTCTGAATTGATAGCACTAGTAGCAGCTAGTGAAGAAGCAAGATGGTTGAGAAACTTGCTTTCTCAAATTCCTGTATGGGATAGACCGATACCATCTATTATGATCCATTGTGATAGTACCGCGGCTATTGCAAAAAGAACAGAACTGTTTTTATAACGGTAAGAATCGACAAATACGTCGAAAGCACAATACAGTTAGTGAGTTTCTCACAACTATTGTTATACGTGTGGATCATGTTAGGTCGGAAGAGAACTTAGTTGATCCTTTGACGAAAGGATTAGCTAGAGAAAAGGTATTACATACCTCTAAAGGCATGGGACTTTTTCCCACTAGAAATTGAGTCATTTTGTGATGGATACCCACCTAGAAATAGGTTCAAAGGGAATAACGATTCATAAATGATATGGAGATAGAATCATACATATTTCCCATGGCATGATATCCTGAAGCGGGTTAAGGTTGAGTTCTCTAACTCTTAATGATGTCTATAGCTCTATATAGGGTGGGGTACCAAGCTACAGGAGTACCTTTGATAGACTCACCTATGTGAATGAGAAAGTGTGGCCGCTTTCTATGAGAACGTGGGCAGTTCTTTAGAACATTCATTAAAACTGGGATAAGCACAAGGCCGTAATGTGCTGGCACTTAGGACTTTGCTCTTAGTATAGTTGTGTGTGTGTTAAGTAATCTCTTCTCTCCATAGAGTTCAAAGACATATGTTCACTCTGTGTAAGAGTTCGGAGAATTTAATACTATGTAAAGGTTCAAAATCGAAAGATACCTTTGCTTATGCACATAACTATACGGGTCTTGCTCAATGATTTTAAAAATATAGGTGGGGGATTGTTGGGATATATATTTAAAATAATTATTTTGTATATTTATATCAAAAATTCGAGCTTGGCCCAGTGGTTAAGCATTTTGGGCCTTGAGGGTGAGGTCTCAGGATCAAATCCCTCCTCCTACTGATTGGGTATCTATATAAATAATTATATATATATATATATATATAATTAGTCCAGGAGCGGGGCCTTGGGGGTCTTGCGAGGTCTCTTGAATTTGGAAATTATTTTTTGCTTATTTTGAAAAGATTTTTCAAACCGTTTTTACTGCACTTAATTATGTTTTAATTGTGCTAGTTAAGGTATGTTTTATTTGCCCGTTTTTTTTACTGTTGAATGGAATTTTAACTGCAGAAATTAATTCGATTTATTTTCATTAATTCGTATTGATTGTCTTGCTATAAAATCAGTTTTGAGAACAGAAAGAAAACATAAGTTTTAACACCATTGTTTTCTAAGAATCAAGAGACCAAATATACTGAGCAAGAATTGAGAGGGTAGAAGCGATCGATTTATCATTGTGTGCGTGAGAAATCGAAAGAGAGTTTTTCTCGGCTGTTTTATCCTGGGGGTGTTATGACGGAGAAAGAACTGTTTGCACAAAACTCAAGGCAGAGCCACGGAACGTCCTAAAGAGAGCGACCTGGTCGTGACTGAGCCGTCACTTTGTTTTGTGTTCTAATCTTTGTTTTGCAGGTGTGAAATCGGCAATTGTTCCAACACAAAGTGGCAAGGTGATGTTATAATGGTTTGTACCCAGCACCATCACCTGCAATCAAATATCTCAAAAACAAGAATAGCTGATGATCAAACTGTGTTGTGGCGGAGTTGAGTGCTTGAGGATTGGTGGTTCGCATCGTGAAGTAGAGATTTGAAACACTTGTGGAGTTGCGTAATAATAGGAGCTCACTATGTGGGTCCTTAAGTTGTTTTATGCTGTCCATGAGTCGAGTTATTTTATAACCCTGTGTCACTGCTAAACTGTGTGTTTAAGCTAATCGGTCCTCCAAGGAGCTTGACCCGAACAGTAGGTCGACTAATTCCTTTCGGAAAAACCCCTTCTGCGATGCTTCTAGGATCATTGGTTTGCCAGAAAACCCCAATCTTGTTAATATTCAGGCGCAAGCCTCTTTGAACTCCATCAACCTGTATAATATTCAGAGCTCTAGCAACTTCCATTGTGTCTCCTACTATCGTACCATCATCCAGGTACCAAGCATGGAGATCGAGAGTGCATTGTGAAACGATTTGGCAAAGGAGGGGGTGCAAAGTTAAAGCAAAAAGTAAAGGGCCAAGGGGATCTCCCTGTTAGACACCTTGTGCAGACGATAAGGTGTACTCGTTATAATATAGTCTGGCAGGCTTGGCATAACAAAATTCCACCCATCGTGATATGCTTGGACACTTAGCTCTAACCTCTTTGATTAAGGTAGAACGATCAACTATATTGAAATTATTAGTAAAATCAATAAGTAGCATAGACATATCATTCTGTGCACCTTTTAATTCCAGCAGCATGTTGGCAGAGTGTAGGATGCTCTCTCCACCACAAGGTATACCGACACCAAATTGGTAGTTGCCCAGGTAAGATGTCATGTCCTTGCTTACCGCTGATGTAGCCAATATTTAGAACACAGCCTTCTCCAAATAGTTCCTACGACGATTGGTCGTAGTCTTCTATCAGGTTTGAGAAGGGGTGTAAAAGGAGCGCTGGCGATGTATTCTCCTAAGATCGACGGACATGCACCTGCTAGCCATAGGTTTACAACTCTGGTAATGGATGTCAGAAGGTCCTCCGCAACCGCAGCAGTAGCACCACTTAGCGCGTCTAATAAGTGCTGAGCTCGCATTTCGTCTCTACCGCAGGAAGTTCCCTTAGGAAAGATCTTCACATCCTTCAAAACATCTTGAACATTTACAGAAGTAGCAGCAGTGCTAATACTATCTGGAGGGACGAAAGGGGGTGGTGCCTGAGGGTGTTTAAGTTGTAGCTCATGAAGAGTATCATCATTTGATGGGGCGACGCCACTAGAAGAAAGAATACGGATCGCGGTTGTATAATGTCTGTAAATGAGCTTCTTCTTACAAGCTTTTACGTTTGTTTTAGCCTTTTTTTTCTGGTGTGGTTGCTGTTGTTTTTGGTTTTGATTAGATAACTCTAATAAGCTGTTAACAATAGTGAGACACCCATTTGGCCGTCCTCAATCAATTAATGCTTGATTAATAGCTGTAATATGTAACCTTTTCCTTACACCTGACCTCTCTTCATTAGCGTTATTTGGCATATATAGATTGAGAGTACAAATGGGAAGCAATAGTAACTGCAGCCAGGAAGAGAAATTAAATTAAAACTAAGGAAGAGAAGTTACATAGTTTTTTGTTACAAAGCTTATAAATCCATATATCTTTTCTAGGTTTATCCTAGTATCTAGATTCGATTGATAAACCATTATACCTATTTAAACTTCTAGCTAACTTATCCGCATAATTATTACAAGTTCTTTTGATGTGGAAGAAAAAAGAACTAGCAAGAATTTTGTCATAGTTCAAAGCTTGTAGCAAAATAGATTTTGATCTCCAACAGACAGCAAAATCGTTCCTCTTTCGCATACTATTCATAACATTTCTATTATCGTTTAGGAAAATTATTCTTTCATTTTTGTATCCTTGCATCCATTTGATTGCCTCTCTGCAAGCTCTGAACTCGGCTTACTCTACATTGGAGCACCAACCTGTTCCTCCTGCAAAATCAACAATATGTCATTGATTATTAGTTTTCACAACACCATAAGAAAATTTTCTTGTTTTACTTTGAAAAGCAGCATCAAAGTAAACAAACGAAGCATCCTGTAAATCATTACCATCTCTATTATTGCAGTTGGGGTGAGGCCCTTCACAATTACTATCAAAATTGTTCTTAACAGTAGAATAGTTCTTATTGTCGATGTAATTGGGAAGATCTTTTTTGATGAATTCAATAAGATCCTTTGGGTTAGCCTTAACTTCATCAAAGACAAACCTGCATCTGAACTTCCAGATATACCAAACAATATAAGCAATGAAGTCTCTATTATTTTTATCTTTTAGCCAGAACAAACACCAATCTTTGAAATTTAAATTAGCACCAACATAAAAGATACCATAGTAAGAAATACCCCTCCAAATAGCTTCAGAAAAAATACATCTAATAAACAGATGATCAATATCTTATATAGAATTACAATTGCATAAAGGATATTTAATATCTATTGGAGTATATCTTCCCAGACTTTCCCCAACTGGGAGACAACGACTTAGGGCTTTCCAGAGAAAAAATTTCACCCTAGGCATGACATTCAAATTCCAGTTATCTACCCATTCAACTTTCAGGTTAACTTGATTTTTGTCGCATAAATAATTGTAGGCAGATTTTACTGACACAGAGCCATCTCTTGTGCCAATCTATTTCCTAACATCTAACCTTTCACTATTATTGCTTGGTTCCAATAATTTAATTTCTTCTATATCATTATCTTCAATAATATTATTGATTAGACTATAGTTCCAGTTGCCTCTACTATCTATTATATCAGAGACTTTACTAACTACGTTAGAGCTATTACTATTTTTAGGTTTTGGACATTTACCATTTGGGAGCCATTTATCTGTCCAGATTTGAATATTTCTACCATTCCCTAATTCCCAGCAATGATTTTCTCTTATGATGTCTAGACCTCTACAAATACTAGTCCAAACCCAGGATTTAACTTTTTTTCTTCTTATAATACAGAGGGTCAATATTGGGAAAATACTTGCACTTAAGGACAATGCACCACAGTTTATCTGGATTTTCTAGCATACGCCAAGCTAACCTAGTTAGTTAAGCTACATTGAATTTATCAGGATTTTTAATACCTAGACCTCCACTATCCTTACTAGTGCACATTGAATCCCAAGCCTTAAGATATATGCCTCTATTACACTTATTTTTTTGCCACCAGAAGTCCCTCTGTAGAGCATTAAGCTTATATAGAGTTTTTTTAGGAATTAAAAAACACATCATTTGATAACATTGGCATAACACTAGTAACAAAACTTATTAGAGTAGTTCTGCCAGCTTGAGACAGGAACTTTGCTTTCTAACCCTGAACCCTACTATAAACTCTATCTAATAAGTTTTGGTAATTAAAACTTTTTGATCTGTTGAAGAACAAAGGTGTACCTAGATAAGTATCATTTTTTGTTTTTCTACCCACCTTTAGAATTCTGGCTAATAACTTATAATGTTTATTTTCTACTTTTTTACTAAAGTAAACACCAATTTTTTGGTAATTTATAACCTGACCAGACGAGTCACTAATTTTTTTTAAACCTCAAGCAAATTCCTAGCTTGGATTATACTAGCAGAAGTACACCAAAAAGAGTCGTCAACAAAAAAATAGGTGAGAAATCGAGGGGCAATTCTTAGTAACTTTAATCCCAATAATTTTACCAATCGATTCAGCATGCAACAGAATCTCGGACAAAGCCTCCATACAAATAATAAATATGTATGGTGACATAGGGTCACCCTGTCTTATTCCCCTAGAGGGAAAGAAAGTTTCTCCTGGAGATCCATTAACAAGAACATAATAAAAAACCGAAGATATGCAGTTAAAGATAAGATCACAGAAATCAGCTGAAAAACCAAATTATTTGAAATCAAATATAATGAAATCCCATTCATGCCTATCAAAATCTTTTGAAAGATTCAATTTTAAGGCCATACGGCCATTTTTCCTTTTACTGGTTTTCATTGTGTGTAATATTTCGTGGGCAATAACTATATTATCCGTAATCTGTCTTTTTGGGATAAAGGCAGATTGGTTCTGCGAGATTGGGTTGTTAAGTAAAGGTTTTAACTTATTAGCAATAATCTTAGATATTATTTTATAAAGAGCATTACTTAGACTAATTGGTTTAAATTCACTTGGGTTCTTTGGGTTCTTTGTTTTAGGAATTAAGGAAATAAACGTATGATTTATGTTCTGATTAAAACTTTTATCTTTGAAAACCTTTTGTACCCACGACACAATATCATCGTTTAGAAGGTCCCAATGTTGCTGATAGAAGCCTGGAGGGAAACCATCAGGCCCTGGTGCACCCCAAGCATTCATCATAAAAAGCGCTTCTCTAATCTCTGATTCACCTGGTATTTCACTAAGTTTCATATTGTCATCTTCACTAATGGTAGGCTGTATAATCTCCTTAAAAATGGGGTCAATATCTTTACCACTAGTCTGAGCAACATTTTTAAAATGATTAGATAACAAGGAACTTAGTTGTTCTTGTCCTTCTATCCATAATCCTGTATTGTCTCTAAGAGCATAAATACTATTAAATCTCTTTCTATCAGAAGCTTGTTGATGAAAGAATTGAGTATTATTATCATTTTCTTTAACCCATTTTTCCTTAACATGCCGACCCCATTAAATTTTCTCTATTTCATACCATGAATTAAGTTCATTTTGAAGATGTTCTATTTTTTGTTTTGCTTCTAAATCATAAGGTTTTTTTTTATTCTTCCTCAATATTTGATAAGATTATAGAAATGTTTTTAAATATATTACCAAAATCAGACTTATTCCAGGCTTCTAAGATCATATTCTACATTTTTGAGAGTTTTTAACAAGCTATTATTATTATTATCTTTACTATGCATGATTGATTTATTAATAACACTATTGTAATTCTTGTGCTCTATCCAGCACCTCATATATTTATAGGGTTTAAAACATTTATGAGTAAGGAGTATTGTTTCTAAGAGGATGGGAGCATGATATGAAGCCACTCTAGTAAGGTGTTATTAATAGATTTCGGAAAATACTCTAACCATTTATGGTTAACAAAGACCCAATCCATACTTACTTGTATATTCTGATCTCCTATTCGTCTGTTAGTCCAAGTAAAAGGAAGGCCAGTGAAATTTAAATCAACTAGACCTAGAGATTGTATGCAGTGAAAGATATAGGCAAAACTACTGTTAGAGGGGTTATTACCACCCTCTTTCTCATCTTTATGCATAATGAAGTTCATGTCTCCCACAATAGCCCATGGGACATCTAATTCACTTATGCTGGTAATAAAGTTCCATTGTTCATTCCTTAGAATGTTGTCCAAAACACCATAAATAAAAGAAATATACATACTGAAATTATCTTTAATAAATTGAAAATGGAAAACATTATTCTTAAATGAAATGAGTTTTGCTGAGACATCCTGATTCCAAGCAATAGCAAATCCTCCTGATCTACCTATGGAGGGCATGATGAACCAATCCTTTAACTTCATTTTTTTTTTTAATTCCAACCAATTGTAAGCCTACTTTGGTTTCATATAAAAAGATAACATCTAAGTTATTTGATTTATTCAAATAATTCATATTGTCTTGTTTTAGTTGTGACCTAATGCCTTGTAAGTTCCAGGACAAAACCTTAAACTCATATCCCTAACATTTTCATCTATAGTGACATATCTAACTAATAGGATGCATTGTAATGGGAACATAGAAGTATAAAGATTTTTACAGAAAATGATAATGTATCTAAAACAGATGTATAACCCTTCAATCAAAGTACGATGAATGAAAATTTTCAAGTATTGATCATATTGTCTAAACACTTTACTTTGCGAATACCAGGATAAAATCCTAAGTTCATGCTCATTATCCCTTTCATTCATATCCTTATGAAAAAAGAGCAACATGAATATTCTGAGTAGAAAAACAAAAGTTATAAGGCAGTTAAAAAATATTATATCTAAATAGCAAGATTTTAAAACTAGGAGTTTAGCAAGATAGGAGTAATGAATGAGTTTGCTTTTCATATAAAAATATGTTTGTTGAATAAATACCTCATTTTGTTCAGTGAGAGAAAGACAGTTGGAGCTTTCCTCAGCTTTTGCCATGTCAGTGTCAGTTTCTTTTCCTTTGCTTTCAGGTAGGAAAACACCCCAGCCAATAATGTTCTCCTTATCAGCACATGCAAATTCATCAATCTCTTCTCTGTTTAGTTCAGTGGCTTCAGAGATATTAATTAAAACCTCATCCAATCTATTTCCATTCTTTTCTGGAGACTATTTTTGGAGGACTTTTTCTGTCATGATGTTTGGGATATTGTTTTTGTTAGAGCACTGCTCGGTCGAACTCGCAAGCGTTGCTATCTCAAGCTTGTTTGTCAAGTTTATTTGTCAAAACTATAAGTCTTGATTTCTAGTCTACTTATGGCTATGTCTCGAATTAGGATAGAATGTGTAGTTGAGCTTTAGACTTCACGGCGTTCATCGATTGAAGACGAAAAACTACTAAGGGGAGATTGTGGAACTTCATCAACAAAAGGTATGTGGAGACTTGAACTCATCTATCACTCAGAAGTCTATTTTTTTCTATCTCCTATTGAGACAAAAGTCGTATAGCTATATAGACTTTACATTATACACATTTGATATTTCGAGCTGAGTTTAACTCGCTTATATCTTTCTCGAAATATATGTTGGAAAGCTTTTTGCTTTAACCACGTTCATCGTTATTCTTGACGAAAGTCAAAAGATAATCATGTGAAAATCACCTGGTAATATCTTACATCTATTGTCGTCTTCTAAGAATGTTTCAATGATTGAAATGGGAGTTAAGAGCTAAAATTCATGTCTAGATACATTACGGTTTGTGTACTTAGTGTACAAACTGTTTTGACGGAATTCAAGGCCGGAAGTTTGCATACCCGTTCGCAAACTTATTCAACTGTTTAAGTCAGGGTACTTAAGTTTTCATACCCGTTCACAAACTGATTTAACTATTGAAGTCCGGGAACCAAGTTTGCATACCCGTTCACAAATGGTTTCAACTGAGTTCGGTGCGGAGCTAAAGTTTGCGTACCCGTTTGCAAACTGTCGGCTTGTGACCAATGTATGGAACTTAAGTTTGCGTACCCGTTTGCGAACTTAAGTGGTTCAGGTTCTTAAATCGGTTAAGTATGATTTCATACTCATGAAAAAATATATTTATAAATTAAAGAATGCAATCTTTGCAAATCGTGGCTAAAATGTTCATGAACTGATTCTTTTGAATCAATACAATTTTGCTTCAATTGTGTCTTGTATACTTCTGTGAGAAGATAAACAATTGAACAACTCTATGAATAACATAATTAGATTCATTTGATTAACAATTGATTTAGAAGTGTTAAGATGAACAAGGTTAAGAGAAAAGTGTTCATATGGCTAACTTCGGTTAACTGTTATTGAGCCAACTCAATATACACGTTTTGGTACGGTTACCCATATCTAAATGAAGGTATATTTCATTTGTGTGTAACAAGCTAAAGACCATCTAACGGTTGAAAGATATTAGCTTGAATCTTAAATCAGGTTTCATTTAACGGTAAATATTGACTGCTTTGTTCCAAAGTTATCAAACCCTGATTTGAAGACTATATAAGGGAGAACTCTAGCAACTGGGAAACCTAATCCCCACACCTACTATGTGATACTAGTTGTGACTAGAGTCGATTCTCCTTTAACCTAGGTTTTTCCTAAAACCATTATAGGTTAGCGACTTAAAGACTTCATTGGGATTCTGAAGCCATACCTACCTATTTTATCTGTAGTTGTGTGTTCTGATCTTACTTTGTTATATCGTATTGAGTATTATCTTCTCTAAGATTTGCTCGAGATTTCTCTCCGATAGGTAAGATATAAAAAGTAATCACAAAGCTCTTCGTCCCATTCTTTGTGATGCCACAATAACTTGTTCTACTACCATATAGTTAAGTTATTGTGAGGTGATTGATATTTCTAGGCTGTTCTTTGGGAATATAAGACCGGTTTATCAATTGGTTCCTGTTCACCTTGATTTATCAAAAGACAGAACAAAATTTCGTAGGTATTTATGTGGGAGACAAATTTATCTATTCAAATAGACTTTTCTGTGTGATACAAATTTGTTTATCAAGTCTTCGACTTTGGGTCGTAGCAACTCTTAGTTGTGGGTGAGATCAACTAAGGGAATCAAGTGCCTAGAGTCCTGCTGGGATTCAGAGACGTAAGGAATGCGACTGTACCTTAATCAGTGTGAGATTGGCTAGGGCTCAACTACATTCCAGTCCGAAGTTAACTTGTAGTACGCTAGAGTCTGTAGCGGCTTAATACAGTGTGGTGTTCAAATCTGGACTAGGTCCCGGGGTTTTTATGCATTTGTGGTTTCCTCGTTAATAAAACTTCTGGTATATGTGTTATTTCTTTTTCGCATTATATTTATAATTGAAATATCACAGGTTGTGCGTAGTTCAATCAATTGGTAAATCCAACCTTTGGTTGTTGATTAAAATTGATTTACACTTGAACATTGGTCTTTGGTAGCATTCAAGTTGTTTCTCATAATAATCAGGCTCGCGGATTTCTATCTGTTTGATTTGTTGATTACATTGAGAAACATGAACTCTTGGATATATTTTCCTTGATTGAGTCTAGCTGTCTAATTGATTCTCTTGGAATTATATTAGAGTTAGTCCATACAGATTATCTAAACAAAATATTGGGTGTGGTTGTTAGACCCTCGCCTTTTCAATTGGTATCAGAGCAAGAAAACACGTTTAACACCTCATAAATCTGTGTTTGTAGCAATCTGACTCTATGGACAGAAGTGCTATCTCTATAGACGTACCACTAGATCCAAAGATTTCTGATTTTTCTTACATGACTGATTTAATAAAATATGTAGAAGAAATTCTATCTAAACCTCCACCAGGTTTAAAATCCCTTGAAGTGTTCTCAAGGCTTGGGGATAAACTTGAAAGTTTATTTCTTGATGTTGGGTCATATCTCCAGAAAGAACAATACTCTCTTGATGAACTAAATCAAGTTATGATGAATAATCTTCATATTGAGGTTGCTATTGATTTACTTATTTGTGCGGGTGACACTTTATTCTGTATTCCAAAAAGTTGTAACAAACTGGATATAGTACAAGAAGAGTTTAAACCTCATATATCAGTTTGTTTTATCTCAGAACATGACTCATTTCATCAGTCAAATCCTGATACACCTTTTCACGATAATGGTATTGCCTCCTTTTGTGAAAAAGTCAGGATGTCTCTTTTCATCAAAAGAGTTTCCCTATGCAGTGCTAAAAATTATCGGCGGAGACTGTTTTTTATAAGTTGTAAACCAAGAAATCAGGAACACAAAATCTAATGTGTTATTTTAAAGTTCTTTGAAAAACTTGTAAAAACAGACCTCTGGGTGTCTCTCAATACTGTAAGATACAAGAGTAGTTGGAAAGAAACTCTCTCTTGGTGTCATGTTGTGCAAGGCTGTTTTTTCTTATAAGCTCACAAAGAATTGCTCATGACAGATTTGTTGAGTTTTGCTCCAAATTTTCTTCCATATTTTGTTTAATCAAGATATGATGTAGCATAAAGCAAACATGCCCTTATCTGCACACGTACTGTTCACTTACTCTGAACTCGTAACCATTACGTGTTTGAACCGCGTTCCAGAATGATCTTAGCCGGTTCATGTACCACCGTTTGACACATAAAAAGAGGAAGAACTTTCTTCGTTCTCTTCACCTCTTCTTCTCTACAGTTCAAGTACGAAAAAAGGAACCCAAGAGTTCATAAACCCTTAATCACCATAACCTCTGTTCTCAATCCTTTTGAGCGTTCTTGGTACCGTTGGATTCACAACAAAAATCTACTCCACGGTTTTGTTCTTGTTTCGTATTCTTTTCAGTTTCGGAGCTTCACCATCATCAACAGTACGCGTACCCGGTAAGTTCTTCATCGCTTTTTTAAAGGCTTCTCTTTGATTTCAATGGCTCCTAGGAAGAGGTTGATCGTGGTGAGAGTTCGGGTGCTAATGCTAGTGGTGAAACTTATTATGATTCAAGTTTGAGAACTAGGTTTGTTAGCAAAGAGGCTCGTGACCTTTATTTGGAATGTAGCAAGAAACTGCCTATCATGGAAAGATACTATGATGCTTCAAAAATTAGTGTAGAACATCTCTCTAGGTTTTTTAAAGGTTTTGATTGGGGCATGATTCATCAACCCATGGGAACTGCTCATGTTGAAATGACTGCGTAGTTTTATGCAAACTTACATGAACCAAACTTGGTCAACTGCACTTTTAAAACTATTGTGGGGAATGAAATCTTTGTGGTGAATCGTCAAGTTATTGTTGGGATCTTGAACTTGACCCGGGTTGGAAACTTCCAATTCCCACCTCTTGAGCATGAAAAGTTGTCTCCAAACTTGCAATCAAATCATCTTCTTGATAAAGACGTCTCCTGGAAAGATGGCAAGATTGATGTTCATAATGCTGAGTTGTTTCTCAAAGTTGCCGGAAAACTGGTTGTGGCTAACATGATGCCGTACACAATTGACAAAATGATATGGACCAGGTCTCTTGCTGAATTGGTTTGTTACATTGTTGAAGGGTGAGACATTGACTTTTGTAGTCTTATCATTCGTCAGATGATAAGTGTAAAGCATACTTCTAAGAAGACTCCAGGCTTTCCTTGTCTTATTTCAAGGATTTGCAGTCATTTCGGTATTATTGCTTTTGGAACCGATCTTGGTAGACCAAAAGTATTAACCCAGGCAAACATCGAAAATATGAAGAGACTTCAGCCGGAACATCAACAGGAGCTTCAACAGCCTCAAACCCAGAAATCATCCGTCTTCAGCAAGAAGTGGAATGCTTAGGAGAGCAATTGGATTATGCCAATGAAGCTTATCCAGAACTGGTTGAAAAGTTCGATGAAATTGTTAGGGATTATTATAAGATGGTATATGAAAAAGCGGGGGTCTAACAACCACACCCAATATTTCGCTTAGCAATCTGTATGGACAAACTCCAATATACTTTAAAGAGAATCAACTAGACAGTTAGACTCAATCTTAAGAAAAGTATATTAAAGAATTTATATCTCAATTTCTCAATTCAATCCGCAATCAAACAAATAGGGATTTGCGAGCCAGATTGAATAAGAGAAATAACTTGAACGGTACTAAAGACCAATGTTCAAGTGTCAATCAATTCGATCAACAACCTAAAGGACGGATTCAAGAACGGATTGATCTTTAACGCACAACCTGTGATATTTCTATTATATAACAAAATATAATGCGAAAAAGAAATAACACAGACACCAGAAATTTTGTTAACGAGGAAACTGCAAATGCAGAAAAACACCGGGACCTAGTCCAGATTTGAACACCACACTGTATTAAGCCACTACATACACTAGCTTACTACCAAGCTAACTTCGGACTGGAATATAGTTGAGCCCTAATCAATCTCACACTGATCAAGGTACAGTTGCGCTCCTTACGTCTCTGAACCCCAGCAGGATTCTACGCACTTGATTCCCTTAGTTGATCTCACCCACAACTAAGAGTTGCTACGACCCAAAGTCGAAGACTTGATAAATAAATCTGTCTCAAACAGAAAAGTCTATTGTATAGATAAATCTGTCTCCCACAGATAAACCTATGAGTTTTGTTCCGTCTTTTGATAAATCAAGATGAACAGGAACCAATTGATAAATCAGACCTATATTCCCGAAGAACAGCCTAGTATTATCAATTACCTCACAATAATCTTAATCAATTAACGAAACAAGATATTGTGAAATCATAAACGATGAGACGAAGATGTTTGTGACTACTTTTCAATCTTGCCTATCGGAGAATAAATCTCGAGCAAATCTTAAAGAAGATAGTACTAAATCACGATAGAAAACAGCAAGATCAGAACACGCAATTACAAAGAAAATAGTTGGGTCTTGATTCACAATCCCAATGAAGTCTTAGAGTCTTTAACTTACAGGGTTTCGTGAAAAACCTAAGGTTAAAGGAGAATCGACTCTAGTCACAACTAGTATCACACAGGAGGTGTGGGGATTAGATTTCCCTGTTGCTAGAGTTCTCCTTTATATAGTCTTCAAATCAGGGTTTCCAATCTAAGTTACCTTGGTAACAAAGCATTCAATATTCACCGTTAGATGAAAACCTGATTAGATTCAAGCTAATATCTTTCAACCGTTAGATCGAACATAGCTTATTATACAAAAATGAAATGTACCATCATTTAGATAAAGGTAACCGAACCTAAACGTGTTCACTTAGTTGGTTCAACAATAGTTAACCAATGGTTAGCCATATGAGCACTTTCATATCAACCTTATTCATCTTTATCATAACTAGTTCAAATGACTCAAATGAAACTAGTTAGAGAGTTTTTCAATTGTTTATATTCTCATAGAAGTATACAAGACACAATTGAAGCAAAATCGATTTTGATTCACTCGAATCATTTCATGAACATTATAGCCACGGTTTGCAAAAGATTGCATTCCTTATTATATAAATGTATTAGTTCATGAACAAACCGATTTTAGAACATAACCTACTTAAGTATGCAAACGGGTACGCATACCTAAGTAGCCGGACTGAGTTTGCTTATGCCAGTACGCGTACGAGTACGCATACCACTTTACACTTCCAAACTCCTGTAGAAATTCACGGGACTTGGACTTCCGCCAGTACGCGTACGAGTACGCATACTTAGTTCC